>JAZGLO010000864.1:72500-184202 GCA_036873155.1 Biomphalaria sudanica
ATATGCATGTATGTATGTATGTATATATGTATGTATATATGCATGTATGTATGTATGTATGTCCCCGTATAGAAATAAAAACCGCTTGACCAATCTTGATAAAACTTGGCAGAAATGTTCCTTTACCAACTTAGACCGTAGTGTATGTATTGTAGCCCTAAAACAAACTTAAGACCCTCAAAAAAAAAAAGACCAACTCTATTACAGCTATAGTATTTATGGATCTAGGCCATGTTTACAATGTTGTAAATCTATAGATCTAAATTAGCTCTCATTCAATAAAACATTATTTTCTTATTTTACACATGAAAATACAAATACGTGTCTTTTCATTTCATTATTTGATGCACTTTAAGATTCAAATCTTATCTTATATAATACAGACGTTACTTCAAAAAAGAAGATGATTACGTCCTACGCGTCATGCATATTAACCAATGACTTAAATTCTGCCAAGTCACTGGTTTTTCTGGCTAGCTCAGGCAACCCATTCCATGCTCTAATAAGTTTGAGTTTACAAAACATTTTTTTACATAAAATCATTCGCTCTAAATGTAAATAGCTTTAATCGTCTTGACATACTTTTCCTCCGTAACTTGCGGCTCCATTATATCGCGTAGTGATACGAATGAAATGAACGTCAGACGTTGGCTTTTGACTAATAAATTGAACAAACTATATTTTGCTTTATATTTAGATCATTGAGAGTTCAATATTTTACTCTCTTAAATATACGTTTAACTATACTTTTAATTAAGAATACACATTTTAAAAATAGATCTAAGACTGATTATAATTCTAAAGATTCAGTTTCAGGCGTGAGTTCATTCAATAATCAAGACCTCGAGATCTATTCTAGATTATATCTTTCCGCGAGATCCGTAACCATGTAAATGGAACTTTCCAAGTCAACCACCTGAACATCTAAGGGTCAACACGAATGTAGGATAAAAGTTTATATACATTCTCTACATCGGTTGACGTTAGTTCATGTTATTCAATGGAATACATCTACCAAGGAAAATCGAGTCTGAATGGCAAATGGAGTTCCAAATGTGTTTTCCAAGTGTCTAAAGAAAGTACGGTATGGTAACCTTCTCCATTAAACATAGGTGGAGGAAGACATAAACATGAACGAATTGGACCCCACGCTTATAATCGTGTAGCCGTGTCAGAGGCTACACCTTAGTCTTGTGTGTGAGATAAACGATATTATTATTTATGATTAAATCTTATCCAAGATGTGTAGTGTTAAATGTTTTTTTCTTTGCAAATATAGACTACTGGTTATAACATATTTGTTACTAAATTTTTTTTTTCTATAACTTGTGCTGAAAGTTATACTGTATGATATTACTAATGTAGAAAGCGTATATAAATTCTGTCTGTCCGTGTCTGTCTGGTAGAGCTTTTTGGAGAAGTTTTTCTTCCAAACCAATGTCGGATAAAATTAAAATTTTGAACAATTATTTCGTGTATTAGGTAAATAATAACCAATATATGTATATGTTGAATTAGTGCCAGAATTTTCTAAATATAGAAGGTTTTATAGTTATCTATTGTTACTCTAACCCTAGTTTTAAAAATTAAAGCGTCGAGCACTATTTCTTTTCGTTGTTTATTACCAAACAAAATAATCTATCCATCTATCTATTTATCTCTATCTATCTATATCAATTTATATATGTATACAACGCCGGGGCATTAGCTGTGCTCGGAACAATGTTCACCACACATAAGTTTCCCCCTCTCTACCCAGCTGATGTATCCAAACTAAGATGTAAACTAAGGGTATCCGCATGATGATTTTTCCCTCATTAACGAAGCCTTTCCAATCATCAGGAATATCTTCAAAGCATCAGGTGTTTGAATTCGGAGTTTTCTTTCTCTAGGTGGGTAGCAAAATACAAACAAAATATCTTTGATCTAGACTAACAATAATAAATCTGTGCGATTAGAAATATTTTTTTTATAAATGGTTTTTGTTTAATTCAATTTTATGCTTTTAGCGTTCTCAGTACGTTATGATCTAAATCTAGATTGTATGACAAATGGAAGGGCAAATATTAATTTTTATTTACGAGGGGAAAAGTCTTAATTGTCAAAGTCATTTCTAGCTCACTACCAGAAATTAAATTTTGAAATTGGTTAGAATAGTTTTTTTGTATTGCCAATTTATTTAATGTAGTGAGAAGAATATATCATAGATTTGTTTTTTACTTTGTCTCTTTATTACATGTAACATTTTATTAATTTTGAATGCATGAATAAGGTTAATAATAATTATTTTAATAAATATAAGTGTACACTAAATGAATATATGGAGTCGTGGTGTGTGAATGGAAAAACGATTGCCTTTTAAACTGGGGGTCCCTGGTTCAAATCATGTTAAAAACTGCACAAAATCTGCAGTCCTTGATAAACTTTCTTTGTGGTGCTTTGTGGCTATCTGCATCTTCAAGCTTCAAAACATCATCGGTTTGATTTGACTCTTTATTCATTTCCTTGACACTGATGGACGTTTATTCGTAGATTTGGCAGATTTCTATAGCTTTTTCTAGTGTCAAATCTGAACACATTAGTATCTTCTCTTTTAGACGTTGATTAACAGAAAAGACTAGCTGATCTCTT
The DNA here is from genome assembly GCA_036873155.1 of Biomphalaria sudanica. Lineage (NCBI taxonomy): Eukaryota > Metazoa > Mollusca > Gastropoda > Planorbidae > Biomphalaria > Biomphalaria sudanica. The sequence continues at coordinate 75,132 of JAZGLO010000864.1, forward strand.
ATTATTCTGTCTTTGTCTTTGAAATTGCACATCTCAGCCTGTGTCCTCAAACTAGTAATAAACAAATCATATGAAGAGATACGAGTCATATTCCAGAACCTATAAGCTTTAAGTATTTCGTTCTTCCTTGGATGGCAGTATTCATGTAACTTTTGTAACAATATGTTTGGATCATTGCTATCTTAATTTTCCTTATAAACAAATTGATTTACAAATACACACACAGGTTTTATTCAACCATAACGAACGCATTACACACTTCCTAATCCGCTATAGGGGTTTAACTCTAAGACAAAATTACATCACATATCAACATCCTTCTTTTTCTGCAAAATATAGCATAATACATCTAATCACATAATCCAAAAATAAAACAATATTTTACCAAGACAGACCACACAAAACTAATAGAGTCTATTCCTTTTTTTTTTTGGGAGGGCACTAAAAAAAAACAAAAAAAACTCGGCTTTCTTGTGCCATTAATGACAAAAAGTGATAGAATGAAAAACAATAGTTTTTTTTTTTTTTTTTTTTTTGAGGGCACATTTTCTTCATTGAGATTGGAAGTCTAAAAAGAAATGTGAAAAAATTAACTATAGTAGAAGCACAAAGTTAACTTATTTATTTATTCTATATTAATAGCATTGATCTTCATTTTTCTCTTTACAAACTAAAGTCTTAGTTTTATATAATTATTTTTATTATTGTAATATTTATTAAGATAATTAGATATCGATTGAAAAATGTTCATATTGTTTTTGCCTTGAAATATTTTCATACTGCTTTGGGCTTGCCACTTTCTCATAATGTACTTGGCCGGTATCATCAACATCAAATGATAGCTTGTCGTATGTTTGTTGACTTGATTGTATCTCATAATGCCTTTCATTAGCTTTCTCTATGTTGTTCAATTCATTTGGTACAGAGTCATAGTGATCGCGTAATGAGTTAGTGTCTTGAACTTTGTCGTAATGATCTTCTTCTTGTAACTTTGCGTCATTGTCTACAGCGTCACATGTTTCTTCTTTTCTTTGTCTGACTCGTCTCTTGTAAACAACAACAAGAACAAGAACTATCAACAGAACAAAAGCAGCACCTAAACCAACTCCTACACCAACAGCTACTGAAATGTCCTGGATATTCAAACCTGTTTAGAAAAACCATAAAGGCATAATTTATTTTTTAAATTTTTGGGAGATTTCAAATATTTTTGATACATAAATCTTGCCCACTATACTGAGGATAGAGATACCCCTGTAATTATTACAGTCACTCCGATCCCCTTTGTTCTTGTATATTGTGACTATAGTTGCGTCACGCATGTCCTGTGGGACATGACCTGTTTCCCAATAGCGGCAGAGGAGAATATAGAGTTCAGGGAGCAGGTGTGATTCGTTGACTTTCACTACTTCCACTAAGATACCATCACTCCCAGGAGATTTTCTATTTTTTATGCCGTTAATTGCTTTTTTGAAGTCACTAAGGCTCGGAAGATCATCTAGGCATTCCAGTACTGAAAGATCTGGTAGAGAAGCCAGGGCGACATCGTCTACTGTGTTCTGTGTGGCATAGACTTCGAGGTAGTGTTCTGTCCATCGTTCTAGCTGCTTGGTTTGATCTGTAATTTTTTCTCCTGATTTGGATAGAAGGGGGGTATGCTTAGACACTGTTGGGCCCAAAGCCGCTTTAATGCCATCAAATAGAGCTTTTCTGTTTCCTGAGTGGAGACTGTCTTGGATTCTGTTGCAGGTATCCCTCCAAAAGTTGTTAGCACATTGTCTAGCCATTTGTTTCGCCTCTTTATTAGCAATTTGAAGGCCTCCAAAGATCTTGGACTTGGCTTTGTCTTGTGAGCGAGGTGTGCATATCGCGTTTTCTCAATGCAAGGTTCCATATGTGCTAGATTCGCCTCAAACCAGTCTACATTTTTGTGTTTTTGAGGCCCAAAGGCGGTGATTGCTGAACTGTAGATTACATCTCTTAATTTCTCCCATCTGATAGAGATGTCTTCTTCATCGCTTACCGAGGAGATTGAGCTGTTCAGGAGCTCGCCAAAGAGTGCACACTTCTCTGGGTCACCTACATGGTTGACGTTAATTCGCCTAGTTCTGGGTTGAGTGGAAGTATAAGCCTTCTTGAGAAGTAGTTTGATTTTGCTTTTAGCACTATTGAGTGGTCTGAGTTGCAGTTCGCGCTATGGTATGAACGGGTGTGAATGACACTTTTCAGATCCATCCTTCGGGTGATGCAGAGGTCAAGCTGGTGCCACCTTTTTGAGCGTGGGTGCTGCCAAGATACTTTGTGGTGCTCCTTACCAGCGAAGAATGTATTTGTTACACACAGTTCATGAGAGCTACAGAACTCGAGTAGCCTTTGGCCATTGTCATTGATTTTGCCAACACCATGAAGTCCCAGGCATTGTGGCCATGCATCATTTCCATCGCCAACACGGGCATTAAAGTCTCCATTTATATAGAGGTGCTCGGATTTTGGAATACTTTTAATTACGTCCTCTAGAGCTTGGAAGAATCTGTCTTTGTCCTCTTCCGGTGCAGCAAGGGTTGGTGAGTAAGCACAGATTATATTAACTTTGCCTTACGGTGATGCAAATTTCATGTGTGCTACTCTTTCATTGCTATTGGGAAACATCGCGATGCAGGGGACGAGACTGTTTCTTATTGCGAAGCCGACGTCATGTATTCTAGGGCTTTGTTATAGTTTTTTTTTGCCAGTAGAATGTATAGTTGCTTTCTTTAAGAGATCCACTGTCTGCCAGTCTGGTTTCTTGCAGGCAGGCAACATCAATGTTTACTCTGCTGAGTTATCTGTCGATGATATCTGTTTGTCGCATGTCGGTGACGAGAGTTCAGGGTCAGTATTGAAGCCAGGACACATTGTCCGTATGTTCCAGCTAGCTAAACGCATTAATGTTGAGGGTTTTCTTTTGATTGTATTTGCAGGTGCGGGTGAGCAGCTTGCTTTTTTATTTTGTCTTAGCACCAAGCACCCAGTGGTGCGGCAAGCTGTGGCGGGATAGCACTTTATTGTCCGAGGGCTGCTCGGCTTAAGGCAGGCAGTAGCTTTCCAGTGAGGCTAAAAAGACCCTCCTACCGTCAAGAGTGGTCCCTGGCGTTCCAGCATACGCCAATCAGCTAGGAACTTATCACCGGTAACTACCACTCTTCGTATTTTTTCAAAGACATTACTGTCAGAGATGACAGGACCGGATTTTCTGTTAGGGTTTACTCCCTTAGCCTTAGACCTTACAGGGACACACACACAAGGCAGTGCGGCTATTTACCTATAGCTAAAGGTTTGGTTTGTGGGCAGCAGGGCGTGTCCTCACGCCGACGGGCCATGCCAGCCTCACATCTTGGGGCCAAACCTCCTCCGAGACCCTTGCAGTTTAGCCTGAGGCTTCGCAGCCATAGTTTCCATCTGCCACCACGAGGAGGTACTGCATAGGACTTACTATGGAGAGGCTATGTACTGGCAAGAGAGACTTACATAATTGCTCCCCTTGCACAGATGCTAGCAGTGGTGGCAACAAGTCAAGCTACCACACTAGACGCTTTACACAGCTATTGTAATCTGCTAATATAATTCATTTATTTATTCATTCCGAAGCATTAGGAATAAATCAGCAGTCTTAGAAATTTATTAAAATAAAAAAAGCAAGAAGTAATTGCAGAAACAGAAACATAGTTAAATTTTATAATGTACAGTTCAGAAACCTTTAATGATTATTTCTGAAATTTTTAGGAAGCATTTGGCAGATAATTATGGTGGAGTTATGATAGCAATAAGTTACTTTACCTAACTAAAAGAAAAATATCATATCATTATTTTGTAAAAAATAACTTCACCTCAACATCCCTAGAAGAATGCAGAATCTACAGACCACTAACTTGTAGCTTAAAGTATTAGAATGAAAAAGGTAATCAACTTTCAACACTAAGAGTAAAACAAAATACATTTTTGGGACCATGAATGATACAAAATATATATTAATTCCAACGATATTAATCGGAAATAATTTCCATAAACTTTTCCAGTGAATTTTTAGCAAACTTAATTTGTTTCGTTTGTCAAGTGTTTTCATTCTTTGGATTATTTCTGTTATTCTTTAGAGCAGACGGCGCGAGTGTTGCATAGGATAAAGTGCTTCGTAGTTTTGTTATTAATGGAGTTTGTATTTTTTTTTGTAATGTTTTGTTACTAGTATGTCAGTAAAGACATTTTTGTTGTAAAAAAGGGATCTGGATGGTGAACAAGGTTCCAAGATAGAGCCTATAAGCTAGGTAACTTTGATAAGTGGTTGTCTTTCTTTCTCTTTTTCCTCCAATTCCAGTTCTTTTAATATTATCATCTGTTGTATCTTGGACATTTCTCTTTCTTCCACCCTCTCAGATCTTTCTCTGCCTCACTTTCTTTTTCAGTGTATTACTCGCGCACTAGATTTGCTAGTGCATGAGAACACTAACATGCTGAACTCTTTGACCACAATATTTAGAATCATTAATAGACTCACTGGTAGCAGACATGATTTTTATTACACACAAATAATAAATCACAAAAGATGTTGGCAACTTCAGCGATCACAAATTACATCCAAGAAAATAAGTTCTGAATACAAATCAATTCTAATAACTTCAATACTTGTACATAACTACTTGTCAATAATATCCATAACACTGCTCTCTCTACAAGAGTCTAAAATCAACTGCCGTGTCCACCTCGTGGTCAGCTTCCAACCAAACAAAATCTCGTGCGACTGCACGGAATGGTTCAGTGATTACTAGTCACCAAATATTACAAGGGTTCTAAAACTGATGTTACAATAGTGCTCCGCTCAGGCCGAAAAAGGCAGGTTTCAATATGCAACCATATCATCATCTATAGAAAAGTCAGAAGTGTTGCCAATACTATTGTATTGCTATATTGAATAATGGCGTAATACCACAGGATTCGGAGATTTATTAATGTTACATTAATATGTGTACAGACTAAATGAACTGATAATTATGAAGATATGGTTCAAAAAACATATTTTATTAAGATAATTATCTAACTGATTTAGATGCTATAAAAATAACTTACCTCTCATTCGATCCTGAAGGTAGAAACCTTTCAATTTGTTTAAATGTATAGAAGCATGGTTCCGTTCTTGAACTCCACGTGTATACTACAAAAACCAATGCTTATTAATTGTTGTTTCAAATTACTTTCGATACTAAACAAAAATTAATTCTCTTTAAATGAAAAGTAATCTATTTGTTAAATATATAAGTAGTTAGTATGAGAGAAAATATTTAAATTTAGTAATAGAAATTACAATTAACACTTTTTGTTTCAAAACATTAAAAAAAAATGGAGATATTAGTAATATTCTTAATAATGTTGTTAATTTCTTATAAATTTAGACATTTTAAAATGTATCAGCCAAATCAATTTTGCCAATTGAGTATGCGTTAAATCTGTCGAATTTTTACATAGCGTTTTATCATTGTTCTGCTCACGTTTATTGACAAAAACAGGCCCACTACAAGATGTTTCTTCTAAAATTTAACAAAACCTAAGGATAAATGTATCAAATAAAAGTATACTTACTCTTAATGTGCCTCGACTGCCACTTGCACATTGGTATTGGCCGAGCCATCCGTTTTACTTTATTTTACTTAAACTGCTTTTCTTATTAGGATGGATAACATCAGTAGAAAAAGAATAGCATAAACAGAAAATATCCTGGATTACACGCATCTTTTCACGGTACTTAAGGCGGGAAAATTACAATAAATATTTAAGCGCGATTTCTTGAAGTCAACTATTTTTGCTCAGCATTAAGATCGTCACATCTGCGTTGCTTTGCCTTTCATATCGACATTGTAAAAATTACTAATAACAGTTTAAAAAACGAGACTTATCTTCGTCTCAAATTCAGTCTTCGATTGACGCCTTCCGAGACCAAGATTTATTTGTTTTTCATATTATTGAGTTGAACCCCCCCCCCCCCCCCCAATCAAAAAAAAAAAAAAAAAAAGAAAAATAGACAGGAAGAATATAATAGATTTAAAGATTAGGGACTCTCTTTTCTTCTTTCATGTAACTTAAATTTTTTTCTCTCACTACATGTCACTCATAATTGTTAGTCATAGTTGTCACTGTATGGCACTCTTTCTTTCTTTCTATTATTTTCCAGTGGCGTAGCTAGGGTGTGGGGGAGAAGGGGGAAAATTTCGAATCTACCCAGCCCCCACTTGAGAGAGGCCCCAAATGAGTGTTTTTTTTACTTTAAAAAAATGTCACGCAAAATGCAGGGGCCCCAAACAAGTCAAGCCCTCCAGGCCCCCAAACAATGGAAAATGCCTAATTACGCCCCTGTTCTTTTTTTCTCTTCCATTTTTTCATATTCTATATTTCTCGTTTTCCTTTTCACTTTATCTCTTTCTAAGTCTTTCTCTTCCTCTCATTAACTCTCTCTCTCTCTCTCTAAGTATTCACAAGTTTTAATATTACAAATAATAATATTTAATATATATATATATATTTCAAAATAATTTAAGGCACCTGAAAGTGATCCTTAAATGAACTTGTGTGTTACCCGTGCTTGTAATCGTGCTAGTATTTGTAATCGTGTTCGCATTATCGTAGTCTGTGATTCGTGAACAATGTACTGTGTTATTGTGAGTATCAGTCGTGTTTTATTGAAATAAAGCTTTGTTTCTAAGGTTAGGAATTGATTTAGTATATTGCAGCACCTTCCTGAGACAATCAATAGTAGCTAAAGACATGTAAATAAATCTTAGCATTACTTAGAACAAATCTAGAAATGAACACAAATATCAAAATAAACAATTTAAAAAAAAATGAATTATCTTTATAAAGTAAACATTTACTTATATAGTTAATTTGAATAATAAAATAAATGAAATAGAATAACTAGTACTTTTTACATTCGTTTAAAATACTTTAAAACCTTTATGTTTTTAGGAAAAAAAAAGTTTCTTTCAGCATTTAAAATTTTAAGTAAAATTGCATTTTAGTTTTAAGTTCTTTTTATTTGTAAAAATTTTGTTTAATAAACTAAAATGTTTTTATAATTTCATGAGTTTCGTTTACATAAATGACTTTTTGTACTTACAGATGTTGCAAAAGTCACCTTCAAAGTCTCGTATACATGTCAAGCAACGTCCAGTTTTAGAATCACAAACAGTTTGAGAACATTGAGAAGAACAATTTTCTTTACAATTTGGTCCAAAATGTGTTCCGTCACATGCTTTTACATAAAAAAATATTTAAATTAATAAATGAATACAAAAAAATTTTGTTCTTTATATATATATACATATATATATATATATATATATATAATATATACCTTAGGATGGGTAAAGTCAGCCTTTTTAGAAAAGATTGAACCTTCAAGGCTTAAATAACGCGCCAATTTTCAAGAAAAAGCGCTTAAAAAAAAATAAAGTGAAAGATGGCATGATCATAATTATTCTAATTGTTCTTATCTTTCAAAAGATTTCCACTACTTCCACCAAACCTTGGCCTTTGATCATTAGGTCATGCATAGGGTAATATTATAATACGACACCGCCACATCCAATAGAAGCTCTATAGCTATATATGGTGACAGGTCATTTCATCCCCGGTGATTTTATCTTTGGTCACTTCATCCCCGCTCATTCATCCCTGGTCACTTCATTCCTGCTCATTTTATCCTTGGTCACTTTATCCCCGCTCATTTTATCCTTGGTCACTTCATCCCCGCTCATTTTATCCTTGGTCACTTCATCCCCGCTCATTTCATCCTTGGTCACTTCATCCCCGCTCATTTCATCCTTGGTCACTTCATCCTAATTATTTTTTCCAATAATTTTTTTTTCTTATTTATTGTTAAATATGCTGTTAAGGCTTTGACTATATATAAATATGATTAATCAGAATTATGTAGAATGCTTTTTGATATTTTTGTTATTAATGCGTTTATAGTGTTTCCCCTTCCATTTACATTCGTTTTGAGAAATATTACAATATACTGTGAATCTTGAAGTTTATTTTATGTACCACAATATTTTTTTTGTATCATTATATATTATGTTATTTAATTTTTTTTTAATTTATGGTATTACTCTGCAGCTGTTTGCTAACTTTATGAGTTAGGTGTTTAATTTTAATAATTATTTACATAAACAATTTATGCCTTTATTATCTTCAAATAAAAAATTAATCTGTTTTCCCTCTTTTTACATTTATTTGATTTGTTTCATTAATATACATTATTTATGATTTTATAATGATTTTAATAGACCTTTTATTGAAATTCCGGAGGTCATGAACTGGTTAGTTACATAAGTTCAAAAAGCATTTTAGTTTATGTTCTTTTTATTTGTAAAAAAATCTTTAGTAAACACAACTTTTTTTTTCTAGAATTTCATGAATTTATTAAAAAACAACAACTAATTTTCAGTACTTACAGATGTTGCAAAAGTCACCATCAAAGCCTGTTATACATGCCATGCAACTTCCAGTTTTAGAGTCACAAACAGTTTGAGAACATTGTGTAGAACATTTTTCTTTGCAATTTGGTCCAAAATATGTTCCGTTACAGGCTTTTACATTAAAAAAAAATATAAACATTGTAAAAATGAATATTAAAAAAATTAAAACAAACATATATTTTATTAAATAATGCCTATAAAAAAAGTTTTAGTTACAAATTTAGATTTTTTTTTTTTTTGTGTACCCACTCTAAAGCTGTCTGCTTACTAAATGTGTTTTGGTTTTATTTTTTTATAAACATTTTTATAAAAATATTCCACCTTAATTTCGTTAATTTTTATATACATAGATTTTTTTTTTGCATAGTTTCTTTTATTTAATATAATACAGCATTTAATTATTTTCTTTCTATATAATAGTAATAGAATTCCCGACCATAAAATTCCAAAGGTCAACATCGAAATTTTTAATGTCAATAACACTTTTTGTTGAAATAATAATGCAGAGTATTGTACTTGTGCTATGTTGCATTCGCAAAAGAGTACGATATTTTTTCTATGTTTTTTAAATACTGCTTTATCTAGTTAAGTATTTTAATGATATCATGGTCAGATAGTAAAGGAAACATATCTTAGACTATCATTTTTCTAAGAGTTTTAAGTTGAAATGAGATCAAATGTGTTGTTTAAGCTAGTTGTTTTTTTAATATTTTGACTAATGTTAAGTTGTGTAAAGTTTCTATAGAAGCTCATTAATGTCCTAAAAGTTTTGTTATTTATCAATGGATATGCTAAAGTTACCCTATTATGAGCGTAATAATTGAGTCGAAGACCATGTCCCCTTGGTATGGCTATAATACACTGAAGAACTACACAACACATATCTCTAGCATTTCATGAACCTATATTTTAAGACTATTTACAAGCACATATAAACATAAGGACGACATCCGATGCAGTATATAATTTTCAGACAACCTAAATAACCAAAAAATTGCATCTTCTTTCTTTAAGTATAGTTAATTGATTGAATAGTTCTGTAAACTAGAATTTTAAGATCAGTATATAAATGTTAGTAAAATAATATAAGTTAGTATATTTTGCGTATTTTTAAAGATTTTGAGGTAATGTTAATTTTACAAAATGGTGATTCTATACTGTTTGAGTTAGGTAAATTTATTTTTTTTACAATAATAGTTTTTTTTATTGCTAAAATAATTATTTCATTTTAATAAACTTTTCATAAAAAATTTCCACCTTAATATCTTTAGTTTTTATATACATAGGTTTTTCTTTTTTTTTTGCATAAATTTATTTATTTTCAAAAATGTTGTTCTTAATCAATTACAATATTTGTGTAACTTTTTTTTTGTAAATGACTGACTTTTTATACTTACGTATGTCGCAAAAGTCACTGTTAAAGCCTGGTATACATGCTATGCAACGTCCAGTTTTAGAATCACAAACAGTTTGAGAACATTGCGAAGAACAATTTTCATTGCAATTTAGTCCAAAATGTGTTTCGTCACAATCTTTTACATTTATGAAAAACAATGAATATATAAATAATGTGAAAATACAACCTATAATTAAGAAGACAGTGCCTATAAATAAAGAATTTCATCAACATATTTAAAGAATTTGTTTTTGTTTTAAAAAGTACATGTAGTAAATACAATGCTACACAATTAAATTTGGTGTAAGTGTGAGTGTGTGAGAGAGAGAGAGAGAGATGATACATGTTCGTACAATAAAAACCATAAAATTTTGCTTTTTTTAACGGCCCCCGATAGCAAAAAGTTGCTATTAGTTTTGTTTGGAATGTCTGTCTTTCCATTCGTCCCGTTTAGATCCCGTTAACTAGAAAAGATAGTGGATATCCGACATCATAATATTTTAAATTATTCAAAGTTCTGATGCAGCGGTTACTTTTTTTTCTAAAAGCAAAAAATCAAATTTTTAAAAATCAATTTAGCGAACAAATTTTTTCATAAAAATAACTCACTTGTACAACCATCACTATTATTTGTAACAAACACGTGAGGCTGTTTAGTAGAGGAGATGTCTATGTACAATAATTTAACACATGTCTTTAGATTTTTTATATTAAAAAAAGTTAAATTTGTATAGCTAAGTTAATTAAATTCTGTCTTTCTTACTACTACATTTACACAAAAAATATATCTTTTAAACAGAAAAAAATTATTTAGTATGCATATAAGTTAGTTTACTTTAATTTATAAGTATTTTTTTTTTTATTATCTTGTGAGTTGCAGCGCTTTTTTTTTAGGGAAATGTTTATTTTTCTTTGGGATTTTAATAAGAGATTGACCCTTTACAAAACAATTAGATCAATTATATACATATTCTTATCTTATCTTATATAATACAGACGTTACTTCAAAAAAGACGATGATTACGTCCTACGCGTCATTCATATTAACCAATGACTTAAATTCTGCCAAGTCACTGGTTTTTCTGGCTAGCTCAGGCAACCCATTCCATGCTCTAATAGCACTAGGGAAGAAGGAGTATTTGCACAAATTTGTCCTAGCATATGGGACGAGGAATGTTCCTTTATTTTTTTGTCTTTCAGAGTATTTTATTAGATTTTGTTTTTGTATTTGAAGATTATGGTTCAGTGTTTTATGTATAATTGCTACTTTACTTTTTAGTCTTCTGTCCTGAAGGCTTCCTAAATTTAGTGATTTTACTAATGGTGTTACTCTAGTCAAATGTGAATATTCATTTGTTATGAATCTCACTGCTCTATTTTGTGTTTGTTCCAGTTTCTTAATGTTTTCTTGAGTTGAGGGGTCCCTAACGGTGGATGCATATTCTATTATTGGCCTAACCAAGGTTAAATAACATTTTAGTTTTATGTTCTTATTTGATTTATAGAAATTTCTTTTAATAAACCCTAATGCTTTGTTTGATTTTTTTAGTTTCATCATTATGTGGATTCCATGACAGTTTTTCATTTATTATAACACCTAGGTATTTTGCGTTTTTAGTCTGTGTTACTGGTTTGCCATGAATAAGATAAGTGGAATTAATTTGTTTTAGTTTTTTTGTTACTCTTAACAACTGACATTTTTCTGGGTGGAAAGACATGCTCCAATTTGATTCCCATTTCTGTAATTCATCTAATTCTCTTTGTAAAATATCTGTGTCTTGTATTGTTTTTATTGTTCTATATATTATGCAATCGTCTGCAAATAATCTGACTTTTGTTCCTGAACTAATGCAATTTGGTAAATCATTTATGTAAATTAAAAATAGTAGTGAACCCAAGACTGTTCCTTGAGGTACACCTGAGTTTACTGTTATTGGTGTTGATTTAGAGCCATTTATTATTACAGTTTGTTCTCTCCATATCAGAAAATCTTTAACCCACTGATGCAGTGGACCATTAATGCCAAAATATTTTAATTTCTTAAGCAAACTATGGTGGTGAACTTTGTCAAAAGCCTTGGAAAAATCTAGTAAGATAGCATCTATTTAATCACAATTATCTAAACCTTTTGAAAAATTATCCTATTTGTTCACTATTATCTAAACCTTTTGAAAAATTATCAATTAGTCCTATTAGTTGTGTTTTACATGATCTATATTTCCTAAAGCCATGTTGGTATGGGGTGAGGACATTATGTTTGTCTAAGTGGTTTATGATGTTGCTACATATTATGTGTTCTAGGATTTTACATGTGATGCTGGTAAGTGATACTGGTCTGTAGTTTCCTGGATCAGATTTTTCTTCTTTTTTAAATAGGGGGGTGACATTAGCTTCTTTCCAGTCCTTTGATACTCTGCCCTGGTTAAGCGATGCCTGAAAGAGTATTTTGAACACTGGGGCTAGCTCATTGCTTAGTTCTTTGAGTAATCTAGCTGGAATACCATTAGGTCCAGACGCTTTATTTGGTTTGGTGTTGGCTAATAGTTTTTGAATTCCATTTTCTTGTACTACTAAATCTTCTATGTTGTCTACTTGGTTCAAATTAAGAATTATGTCTTTGTCTCCTGGGGCTGAGAATGCTAATGCAAAGTATATGTTTAGGATGTTTGCTTTAGTTTCATTATCATTATGTATTATGTTATGTTCATCTTTTAATGGCGCTATGCCTGTTTTTTCTATTTTCTTAGACTTAATGTATGACCATAGGTTTTTGTTGTTATATTTAGATATTACATTGTTTATCTATTCACTCTGCAGCTATCTGCTTACTTTTTGGGTTAGGTGTTTAATTTTTAGATACTTTTTCTAAACTCTTTCTGCCTTGGTTTCTTTAAATTTTCTATATAGGTTTTCCTTCTGTTTACAAAGCTTCTTTAGTCTATTATTAAACCAGCATTTATTTATTTTGTTTGATGTGTATTTAGTTGGTATATGATTTTCTATAATGCTTTTAAGATGGTTTTTAATGAAATTCCAGAGGTCATCGACTGGTTGGTTAATGTCTTTTTCTAATAAGAATTTTGTTGAAAGTTTAATGCAGCTTGGTGTAGTTGTGTTAGGTTACATTTATTCCAGTGTAAGATTTTTCTTTTGGGTTTTGTATTGGCTACTGCTTTTATCTGACTGTGTATTTTTATGATCTCATGGTCTGATAGACCAGGGATAATATCATAATCAACTACTAATCCAGGTCTGTTGGTTAAGAAGAGATCTAATGTGTTGTTTAATCTAGTTGGCTTTTTAATGATTTGATCTAAACTTAGGTTGTGTAAAGTTTCTATGAAAAGCTCATTTATGTCCTTAAGGTTTTGGTGTTTATCTATGGTTAGTGTTTTCCAATTTATATCAGGTAGGTTGAAATCACCCATTATATAAAAAACTGCATTTTTATTTGTCTCTTTAAGTGTAGTAATCTGATTACATAGTTCCTGCATGTATTCTAAACTAGAATTTGGTGGTCTGTAAATGCTGCCTATTATTAGGGATGTTGAGGTTGTATTAATTTTACAAAATGTAGATTCTATATTTTTTGAGTTAGGTAAGATAATTTCTTCTTCTATAAGAGTGTTTTTTATTGATAAAAGAACTCCTCCATGATTATCAGCCCTATCTTTTTGAAAAATTTCATAATCACTATTGAAAATTTCTGCATTATAAATTTCAGGATCTAGCCAAGTTTCTGTTCCTGCAATTATGTCTGGTTTCTCACATTCTAATAAAATTTCTAAGTCTGCTGTTTTGCTCCTAATGCTTTGAAAATTTAATACTAAGGTTTTAAGGCATTTTGGTATTACTTCTTTAGCAGGTCTGTCTAGTGAGGCTGCTGTATTAATTTTAGTAGATTTAGGTTTAAGGCATAATACACAGGTGTATTCATATGGAGACATGATGCATTGTACCATTCATCACAGGTGTCACATTGAATGGCTTTCTGTTTCATGGTGCATACTTTTTTGCAGATGTTGCATCTATCTTTAGATCTAGGCCCAGGATTTGACTCTACCTCTTGCTATTAATATTAAAAGTGATAGGTATTTATTTCTACTGTGTCTGATTGAGAACTTCCATTTGTGATGGGTAATCTTCTTTAATGTTATGGATGTGTATGTTAGGTTATTTTTGAAGTTGCATTGACCTAAAGTGTGATGATTGATTATGACTGTTTTTTCCATTTTAAGTTTAGTGTTGACTGAGGTAGATCTAGTTCTGTGTTCAGCTAGTGTGTATTTAGTAATTATTAGGATAAATTAATAGCCAGAGCAAATTCATGATGACTGTTGTGGATTTTAGTTTTTAAAGGCCTAGTCTAATTCTACTTTAAGGTTAAAAATGCCTAAGATGGCCTAAGTTAAGTCTAAGTCTAAAGTGAAAGCAAATTTACAATGACAATCAAATGGTTTATTCAAAATATAGACCTAGACTAGATCCAGATCTAATTCTAGATCTAGATCTAATTGTAGATCAATATATTTATGTGTTTAACTAACTATATAGAATATTACTATTAGTTATTATTAGTAGTATTAGTAGATGATTAGTAGATCTAAGGCCTTAATTAAACTCTAAGTCTGACTAGATATAAAAATCTAAGGATTTAATAATAAATATAGACTAAATAATATTAAATATAATTATAAGGATTAGTCAAGACTCAAATTAGTGAGACAAAATAGTACTAAACTAAGAGTTGTTAATTTGAATTATTTAGTAGAAATAATGCTGAATTATGTTAAATCTATAATTTAAAGATATTAGTTTATTGGTTGAATAGCTTTTTATGGAATTTTGTTTGGTTTTAGTACGACAAAACGAAATATTAACTCATCTATGATAACTGTAAACAGGGAGCAGCCATCTTGTCAAGAGCGCGTAACTCCATTAGAAGACATCAGTTTGGCCAGGTTCACCCTTTACTTAACGTTTACTTTTGAGCCAATTTTAGTTTGTGTTTTTATACAAACTATCTTTGTAACCTGTTGTTTTTTTTTACACGTTATAAAAAAAAGCATTAAAAAAAACTTAATTTCCTTTTTAAAGCATCCAAAAATTAAAAAGGCATCTATCAGAATACCCCATCTGTTAAGTTTAGATCTAAAAGGCTCCAAATCATTTTTACATTTAATTTGATGATATTTTAAAAGTTGTTAAATTACAATGCAAAACTAATGTTTATGTTTTCAAGCAGTGGTTTTTGACGGAGCGCTAGCGTCTACCTGGGGGGGGGGGGGGGGGCGAATTTTAAAAATTGGGAGGTGCTGGGAGCCAAAAGGTCGGTAGGGAAGCGTTCGACACTATATGGGATGTAGGGGATCTCGTCATATAAAGCGGACGTGAAGATGAAAGAATAAACTAGAGGTGCACTGAAACAAAACAAAAAAAGATTACTAAGAAAGTTTGGTTATCATCTGTGTAGTTGATTTTACAAAAAGACGTGTGTGTGATTCAAACGATTCTGCATACTGTGATACGGATTTTTCTTCCATCTTTCTGCCAGTGGTTTGACAGACCAAAAAAAATGTTGAAACAATGTGAAAATTAAAAAAAGATATGTTACGACATCAACAACACATCCAATTTTAATATGTGAAGTTTGGCCTCTGGATAGTCATCAAAATCAATGATAATTTCTTCGTTTATAGAAACTCCACTTTCCTCCGCATGCTTTCGAAGAATAAGGTCAACAGCTTTTTTTGTTCTAAAGCCTGTTGAATATCATTAACATTTTTGTAAATTAGTTTAGTAATATTTAGAAAGTTTTTTTTTTTACACAATCTAAGTATGTCTAAATGTTCACACAGTTTGTTAAATGTGTAGGAAACTAATCCACATAAGATTGATGTTAGAACAGCAGAATTATTAACAGAATATCTTTTCTTTAGAATAATCTGATCTATGGTTGCTATATATATATATATATATATATATATATATATATATATATATATATATATATATATATATATATATATTGTTGTAACCCTATTGGCGACGCGATAGGGTTAACTCTGTGTTTGATAATCTGACATATGTGACACAGGCCAATCACACACTTTAACGTGCTATATCGAAGGGCAAGGGACAGTGCTGGTATGAACTTTGCAGGTGAATATATCCCGTGTTATGGTCATCTGATCATAAGCCTGCCTGGACCAGAGACAGAGTGTGTAAGGCAGGGCAGTTCAAGACAGGACAGCGAGAAGACCAGGACTGTTAGTCGGCCATGAAGTCGGTCCTGGTGCAGTCCTCGAGCCCAGAAAGAGATGGTAGAGTTTAGTACGGTGATGTACTTTGTAGCATTTTTTAGTAGTTGATTGTCTTCACAATTGTCTGTTTTATTTCATCATTATTAAAGTAAAAGATTATGTGTAACTCTTGTTGTCACGTTCTTGTGCTGTGTGTTGTTTAGCAGTGTTTACAGAAGGTCTTATAAAAGCACTCCATTCCAAAAAAATTTAATACGGCCATCGATGGAAAAAGGTTGCCCACCCCTAGAGTAGCGCATACAGACAACTGATTTTGAGAACAATGGAGAACATGCTAAAAGTAATAGAATGGTTCAAGGTTGCTGGGTCAGATGAGACTATTTGTAAGGAACTGAGTTGTTATGTGGTGGCAGCATGTTGTTAGCTAGTGATGAATCAAACTCTAGAAGGTTTAAGAAAAGCAATCGTGTGTTTTAGTTGTCGTGATAGAGGGCATAATTCAACCAAGTGTCGTAATAGTGTTTCCCCGTCTAATGAGATTGATACTGAGATGTGAACCTTAATGATATTGTTAATGATTGTGACGGACCTCGTGTATGACGTATGTGATTGGCTTGTTTGGTGTCTAGGGGATGATTATTTTTGAATTGCTAGTGATAATATAAGAAATCAACGATTTAGTTAAGTGTACAATAACATTGTTACGATATTTCTATGCTAATCAGGCCTTCTGTAACCAACTGCTAAATAGACACCACACTACAACAAGAACCTGTCAACAAGAGCTTCAAAAAATCTGGTACTTTGACTCTTTCTCTCCGTAATTATTTACAACATTCTGGTGGAATCAACGTTGGTATCGTCAGTTAGGAGAGAAAAAGTTAATGAATAAGTGAATAAATAGATAACAGCCAATTCTAGACACTTGGCAATACATCAGCTAGAAATGCTACACCATCATCGTTCTAAACTTTACTGTCTCTATCTCTTCCTGAACTCGTACATAACACTTAAGGACTCCACCAGGACCGACTTCATAGCCAACTAAATTCCCGGTCTCCTCTCTGTCCTATCTTGAACTGTCTCTTTCTTACACACTGTGTCTCTGGTCCACGCAGGCTTTCGATCACATGATCACGGGTCATATTTGTGTGTAAAAGCAGTACTATCCCTTGTTCAATAAAATGTCCATTGACCTAAGTGATTTGCATGAGTTCACTTGTGTCAGCTAAACCTACAGTTAACCCTATAGCGCCTCCAGTCGGGTTATAACAATATGATATTGTATTCTATTTTTAATTTACTGAAGGTTCTGTAGCTGGTCACTACAAACTAATGTCAGACAAAAAGCATATCGCCATTTTGTAATCTATTAAACGAAATAATAATGTTATAAGTAAAGCTAATGCGTGAATGTAACAATAGTATGCATGAAGCTATCACAATATCTAATCGACGTAACTCCATTTATTGAAATAAAAACATTTGCTAGTATGCCTACAAATATGTGATTAAAATATGAAATGAATAGACTTAATTTTGTATGTTCATGTGTTTAAGTATAAACTAAATCTTGAGTTAGACATAGATCTAGATTTAGACTAATCTAGAGTTAAATATTGGCTTGAAGAGTTCATTCTGCTTTGCGAGAAGGCTTTGCTCTGCGCATGCGTGAGCTTTTTAAGTACGCAAATTCAGCAATGAATATATCTTCAATGGCTTCGCAGCTTTAGCGAACGAATATATGAAAAATGCTTTAGAAAAACAAATTTGAATGTTAATTTGATTAAAATATGAAATGAATGGACTATAATTAGTATGTTCATGTGTTTAATTATAAAACTATCTTTGCAAAGAGAAGTTGTTTTATGTTAGAGTGAAATAAGAAATTTAGTCCTGGGATATATATACATAATTAACTGTAATAAATTAGCAAATTGTAAAATTGTAAAAGTATAGTTTCTTTTTAAAAAAAATTACCGTTAGCACAAATGACTCCCGCCTTCTCGGAGGGATTACAGTCTTGTTGTCCCCATTCTGTATGATAACAACTGTCTAAGGTCGACACATTTGCCTGACAGGACACATCATCGAGTACATAGTCGTAAGAGTGGTTTGACTTAAATCCATTGTTTCTCACCGCTTTAGCGCCAGATCTATCAAAGTCAAAAATTATATTGTAATTATTTCTTTGGTAGTGTACTTTTAGATCCAAAGCCTTCACTTATTATATATCCGCGCTATCTAGAACAAAGTTTTAATGTAAGGAACGCATCATGTTTCTTTTACGAAAGAAAGACTTCTATGTTTCAAAGCATGGGCGTAGCCAGGTGTTTTTTTTTGGGAAATGGTAGGGTTGGGTAGATTTCCACCCCTTCCCACCAAATATATATATAAACTAAACTAAAAAACGTTTTTATTTATCTATTTTTTTTACAAATTGTAAACCCTTATAGCTACGCTCATATAATTTGGTAACTGTAGTATGCTTTAGAATAATCTTGAGAGAGAGGTTTTGAACCTAATTTAAGCTTGAAATTTCTAATATTGTCAAACTGCAGGAGGCACAGGGTTCCCATTAGCTCAATTTCATTTTGTAGTAAATTCAGCAATAATAATCTTTATATTGTTACGTTCTTCTTATCCAGGCCTTCTGTAAACACTGTCACGTCCCTAGTGACACCTCATTGTTTACAAAATGAGGACATTGTACCTATCTCAAATCAGGTCAGCGTACCCACGCTTAAATGCCAGAAAAACACAGATTAAAACTTAGTTCAAGACTACAGCAGGGAAACAAAATTAACATAGCTTAAATTACAAAAACAGTTCCTAGTGACACCTCGTTGTTCACAGAATGGGACATTGTACCTATCTCAAATCGGGTTAGCGCGCTCGCGCTTTAATGCCAGAAGGACGCCGATTAAAACTTGGTTTAAGGCTACAGCAGGGAGACATAATTGGCGTAGGTTAAATTACAGAAACAATTGAGGGAAAATTAAATGTAAACGAGTCAAGGATGGGTATTGAGATGTCACGGTTCTTGATTCTAAAGAAAGATATAAAAGGCGGAGTTTTAGCTTGAGAGGAGAGAGAGCTAGAAAGTTAGGCTTAGAAGTCGCTAAGTTTTAAAGTAAATATTTACTCATTTTATTGAACATTTTCACTGAATCCTGTATCTGTTTTATATATCTTTGTACATACATTTGTTGTTTCAAGTTCAAGTTTTAAATAATTAAAACTCAAGAAAACCTATCAGCACTTTGTTACTTCATTGATTATTAAAGTGTTTGAACTATAATCAAGGCACCTCCGAACCCACGTATGTCACAAGTTTATAGCATCAAGAACTCCAAGTCAAATAAACACAATAAACACGTGACAAACACAACTAGACCCAACTCAACAGCACATATGTGGATTCTACTGTCCTTTCTAACACACTGTCTCTCGTCTGTAACAGCTTATTGGTCAGGTACTTTCGTCTATGCTAGTATGGCGCCTGAAAGGATCTTAATGCACTTACTGGGGGGCGGGGGGCACCTCTGTAACTCTAAGCTTCCTAAAGAAGTTCGACTTTGGCGTGCAGACGTCTTCCATGCGGGATAAGTGTTACTAACAGCATAAAAATTAATAAATGGAATTTTGTTTATATTAGCCTTCTTACGATTATTTGTAAGTGTTTTTCTTAGAGGTGGGCGCTGGCGGATTTTTTATAGAAAAAAACACAAAAAGAGGGTCGTATTCCAAAAAAGGTTAAAGACCTCTAGTCTATCTTACTTCTTCTCTATTTTACGAATTTCTTTTAAATCAGAGCTTTGTATTATAGTTCGTTAACAAAACGAAGTTACAAACAGAGATATTGAACAAAATTAACAACCTATTTTAATTTTTTTAAAGACATTTTGTTTTTCGGCGTCGACCCTCAAAGCCTTAATCTAAATCTGTGGAGTATCTTCTCTATTCAAGAATTACATCTGTTGTATTTGCAATGTAGTTAGGGCCTATACATTTACATAATAATTTTCAAAAGTAAAAAATATTGTTTAAAGGGTTCTTACAAAGTATACATTTTGAGCGCATCAAAAATGTCGAATATCTAATAAGCGTTTAACCATCGTTTTGTTGGCGTCTTTTTCTAGCCAAATAGTCTACCACAAGAGCTCTCGCTTAACATAAAATAAATATTACGATAAGTACGCGTAATAAAGATATAGTTACACTACTTGTATCTCGATTGTAACTCACAGAACAGTATCGTCGTCCATTACCCCCACGTACTTTATTTTTCTAAATTTTACCTGTCTTTTTAATTAGGATGAATAATGAGATGTGGATGTCAAGAGAATGCGTTTCTGACAGTAAAAAAAAAAAAACAAGCAAACGCTTACAGCGCTCCCCCTGACAGAAAGGCCTTTTTTTGACTTTTTGTTTTAGCCGAAGTTTGAGAAACACTGCTCCATTTCTAATATGACCTTTTTTTGTTTTTCTTATTTATATATAGTACAATGTGACAGAGCTCCACTTGTTTGAGAAATATATTTAATTATTTTGCTAGTATGTTTTTTAGCTCTAAACGTCAATGTACATGGCAATTAGAAAAGAAAGTCTCTTTAAGTCCTCCTACAGAACACGTTGTTATGGACAATATAGAGGGAATTCTTATGGTCCGACAGTTACGCTGGAGAAAGCACGATCCCGTTTGCCATTTGGGGGAAGGAACGTTTTGCAAAAGGCAGTTATTTTTGTGACCTGAAAGGTGGTGGGAGTAACAGAGATTTCCCACATAAACACGTTAAAGACCAGCTAAAGCACTAACGGGCTTTAAATGAAATTAAAGAGGGTAGCGTGGTCAAAAGCCTAAGTAAGCTTGAACTTGGCTTGTCTTGGCTACTCATGAAGGGGGCTCGTGGTTCGACACCCGACTCGAGCAGAGTTGTGTTTTCTGAGCGTCTTCAGGCAAAACGTAAAACCTTCTCCCAGATACCCCCTCCCTCCAACTGGTTCACAAATGAGATTGGACCATATCGCTCTGAGCATGCTATATAAACATGAAAGTATCGCTATATAGCAGCAATAATAATTATTATTATTATCTGACTGCAGGCGGCTTCACAATGGGAATTTTTCAAAATTCAGCGGAATACACAAAAGCAAATCTACTGCCAAGGACAGACGTATACCGTGAAAAGAGAATTTACATCGACCACCTGCACATATAATGTTTATGTTTGCGTTGTTTGTGGAAAACTATGTGGGTCGCAGCTGGTGCTGAGTAGCCAAGTAAAATACTCCACTCCACTTAATCATCGGACTTAAATACAAGGCATCAAAGAAACCTGCTTCCAGATACCGCCTCCCACACCATAGAGATTGGACCGTAGCGCTCTGTTAATGCTATAGGCATAACATCTGCATTAAAATAATAGTTATTTAATTACTACAATACAATTTATAAATATTCATAACTTTTTATTTTGTATTTTTAATAATTTACGAGTTTTTTAATTAACTTTAATAGCGAAGAGCCATGTAGGTGACTTTTACTTAGTTGACTAAGGTAAAAGAGCCTACAAATAAGAAGGTGCGCAAATGTTTAACTCTTTCTCTCCGTATTATTTCTATGTTTCGAGTGAATTATTAATTTTGCTAATTTGTATTTTGCTACCCTCTTATCATTGAATTTTAATAGCATTTTTTTGGTTTCTTATCAGAAAATGTGAAATTTTGTATAGAATTAAAGGAGATTGCACGTCTTTTCTAGATAATACAAATGGATTAAAATCAACAATGGTATTGTCGATTAGGCGAGAAAGAGTTAATTAGATTTATTGGTTTATTTTATGTTGTTAATGTTTGCAAATAAATGTTTTAGTGTATTGCTGTATGCCTATGAAGTAAACATTGTTAAGATTTTTAACTTTTGACGTCATTTAGAGAATTTTCATTAATAAAACATAATAGCAAAATTTTTTTTTTCGATATGAAACATTTCAAACGATATAATGATTAACCTTGAGTTTTCCCGTTTTGGCCAATTAGTTCAGAATTTTTTCTCATGTAAATACATATAACTTGAAATTTGAAAGAAAATCGTTACAGGAGTTTCCAAAAAAATAATTATACATATACATATATCAAGGAGAAAGTTTATATCCTATACTATTAAGCGAACAATTATTGCTATATATATATATAT
The DNA here is from genome assembly GCA_036873155.1 of Biomphalaria sudanica. Lineage (NCBI taxonomy): Eukaryota > Metazoa > Mollusca > Gastropoda > Planorbidae > Biomphalaria > Biomphalaria sudanica. Next base: position 97,497 of record JAZGLO010000864.1, read on the forward strand.
ATATATATATATATATATATATATATATATATATATATATATATATATATATATATATATCATAATCGTCATCATTAGCCTCCTATGGTTCATCTCGAACACTTTTTTTAATGAATCGAGACCCATGTTTTTTCGCTGTCCATAGCTTTCTTGGTCACCGTTTCTCTCCAACTAGTGCGATCTAAGGCTATGTCTTCCCAATGGTCAGTATCAATGTTCACTAGTATTAAATCCCTTTTTATCTTATCAACGTAACGAAGGTGGTGACGACCAGTTTTTTCTTTAGCCAGACGCAAGTTGCCGTACAGAATGATTTTAGGAATGCGATTGTCCTCCATCTGGTGAACATGTCCAAGCCAGCAAAGTCGGCGTTGAATAAGGACCGTAAAGATGCTGGGAAGGCACATTCTTGATAGGATCTCAGTATTACACACTCTCTCTTTCCATGTTATTTTTAAGACCTTCGAAGGCAGTGCAAGTGAATGAGTATTCCTATATATATATATATATATACATGAATATGGCGGTGCAAGAGGGTTAACTGTAGCTTCATCACTCAGGCCAATGGATGTCAATGGACAAGGTACAGTACTGCTAGTACACAGGTATGACCCGCGTTATGGTCATGTGATCGAAAGCCTGCATGAACCAGAGACACAGTGTAAAAGAAAGCGGCAGTTCAAGACTGGAGACCTGGACATTTAGTCGGCCATGATGTCGGTCCTGGTTGAGTCCTCAAGTGTTATGTAATTTGTACTAGTGCAGAAAAAGATAGAGACAGTAGAGTTGTGTACGAGGATGTACAATGTTGTTGTTGATGTGCTGCCAATAGTCTAGTATTGGCTGTTATCTACTTATTCACTGATTATTAAAGTACCAGATTATTCAGAGCTCTTGTTGTTAAGTTCTTAATGATTTAGATGTGCTGTTTTGTGTTTAGCAGTGTTTACAAAGCGCCTGAGTAGGAGAGGTCGTAACACTGATGTCAGAAGTGGGATTTACTATGGCTTATGTAAAACTGCTAGATGAACTGAATCTGAAAGTACTGAAACAAGAGCTGAAATGGCGAGGACTGAAGTACTTCGAGAGGAACAACGAAACTCTTAAATAACGTCTCCGGCAAGCCCTGGTGGATGATGAGGAAGATCCAAACATGTACCTGATGTGGTAGAGCTCTTGATCACATTTCAAGAACAGATGTTGGCTGGCTTTCAGAATGTGATCAAGGGTGACTCGCAGAAAGAAACAGATGAAGAAACAAGAGAAGATACCGAGACCAATAGTTCAACCAACGCTTTTGCTACAGACGTCCATGATGTGAGTGCCTCCATCAGCCAGATAGAACAAGACAACGTTGTGTCTTACCCCAAGCCTATAGCTGGGGACATTAAAGACATATGTCAATCTGCCAGTGCTGATGAGAGGAACTCAAATTTTGATGGCTGCACCAAGATGTTAGGTAAGAACTTTACGTGTCGGGTTTTGCAGAAAGAACGCAATCTCCACGAAACTCATCGGCAAGGTCTGCACCCAACAGACGATTGTCCAGCTGCTAACACCAGTTAGAAAAGCCCTAATGGCGGTCAAGGAAGTCAACTAGAGCCGGATGCAGAAGATGAGGGACCTTCGCAAGTGGAATATTGCCAACTTGCCTCACTAGTATGTTCTCCGGACAAGGCTAAAGACGACGTGGGCCACTATTTTTCCTCCTGTGAACCTGTTAAAACCCATTCCCAAAGCTCTACTCTTGAAAGCCCTACGAAACAACCTGTTGGGCCAACGATCTTGGTGACTTCGGTCCTGACATCATTTCTCTCCCCATGTGTTAAATGGCTGCCCTCAGTAGTGAACGACAAAAGGAGACGTTTGCTGTGTCCAAAATGCATGTCGATGCAACCACGACGTCCCTGAAACAAGAGGAAGGTTTACTGGAAGAGAAGAAGGCGACGTTTCACCTGGATGGCTATGCGACCACGTCAATGCAACCAGGTGAAGGTCAACTGGATGAGAAGACTAAAGCGACACTTACTGAATGCAAGATAGGTGACTTTGTTTAGTACGGTGATGTACAATGTAACATTTTAGCTGTTGATGTGCTGCCAATAGTTTAGTATTGGCTGTTATCTACTTATTTACTCATTATTTAAGTACCAGATTAACCAGAGCTCTTGTTGTCAGGTTCTTGATGTGTTGTTGTATGTTTAGCACTAGGAAAGATCATAACAATATATATATATATATATATATATATATATATATATATATATATATATATATATATATATATATATATATATATATATATATATATATATATATATATAAATGGGCGTTCGGATTATGGTTTGGAAAAAAATCGCTCCCCCCTCAGAAGTTCTTGATCTGTTAGTGTACTATATACATACATAAGCGCCTTTTTATGCTACAGTAAAATGAAAGCAATCTGATTTAACTTCATCATAATTTTGTGTTGATTTTGTTTAAATGTAGTTGTCCGTCAAAAGAACATGTCAAAACACACTAGATAAAATCTTCAATATTTGACTAGAAATCAGTAGGAACCTTTTAACAACAATGATGTTGATTGAGCATACATTGTGTTGCGAATCGTTTAACAAACACTTTTTAGCTAATTTAATTTTTAATAAACAAATATGTTAATGAAACGGATGCTTTTGTCTGTACATTTGTTATACGCGAATATCGCTCAATGTATAAATCTACTAGTCTTTATAATAATCCATTGATAGGCCTTTAGATCTAGAATTGGAAGACGGTGCGCAAAATGTTCCTGACATTAATGAATAGGGGCATACATGTGGAAATATTCTAGAACGTAAGGTAAGTTCAGGATAATTATATTTTAGTCTTCTAGCCATATTTAAATTTTTAGTTTGAAATATTAAATTGGTTAAACAATAGATTTTCCAATGTGGGGAACGAAATAGTAATTATTTTCCCAACGATATACATTAACTGTCATATTTCTAATGCCGATTTCAAAAACTGTGCCCACCCAGTTTTTGCACATACAGAATGTGTGACTTGAAATAAGAAATTAAATTGTAAAAGTGTGATAAACATTCAAAGTGTTACAGCATGTCACGTCTTGTAATCAGTCCGACCAGGTGTTATATGGTCTCTATATTGATTAGCCAGATTGAGCTATATTTATTGACATTAAAACAATTATATTACCTTTGATAACCCAACATGTGACAGACAACTTCGGCAGCATTTTGGGACCAATAATTATCGCAGACATATCCCCAATTGTTGTTATAAAACACTTCCACTGTTCCTTCGAATCTGTTTTGTCCATCTCTTAATCGTATTGGCACATCTATAATGGCTGTGAATGTTGAATTTAAAATTCTAATATTGGAGATTATCATCTGTAAACAGGTAACTACAATGTCACAATCAAAAGCTTGCTGACAGTAACACTCAATGTTATCCCATCAGTCATGTTTAGTTATTTATTTCATTCCAATTATTTTCCCTTTCTATGCCCCATTTTACTTCCAAACCCGACCCTTTCTTGCAAGACTGAGTTTACCACATTGGCGACAATGTTGCCGAAAATCTTTACTTATCTTCCCTTGACGCTGGAAAAAATAAAATGTCCTAGTGCGAGCGTTGGTCTTTGGCGCCTGGTGTCTGACTTTCATTATCGATAACATCTGGGCAAGTACGGAAAAACCTACCCAGCCCGTTCAATTTTCTGTAGTACCCTTTTCTCCACCCCTACCACATCTCTCTTTGATCAAGGAGACAATCCTTGTGAACACGCCTCTCGACATTTTAAGGTACGACTCTACTTAGTAATCTTTAGTATCTTGCCCCTCCCTTTTTCCGTACATTTCTTGCGGACCTCTATAAGCTCGACTAATTCGGAAATTGACACACTGTCATTTTCTACATCTCGCTAACATTCAAGTCCGGAATATATCATTCATCATCTCTGCCTCCATATGTGCATCTGCTGGTAACTCAAACATAATCACAGTTTCACCTTAATTTGTTTGTGTGTATAACTTGTTCGATAATTTAATTTAAATTTAACTTATTTTATTGATATTTAATGTATACGTTATGTTTATTTCTAACTTGCGTTGTCGCAACCTTGTATACCTTTGTACATCTTATTTTATTTCTTCTATTTCGGCTGATCACTTTGATGATCTTACTAATGCACTGACACTTCGTTTAGGATAGAGTTGTAAATTATCTCTCCTTATCCATTTTCTTAGACGAGGGTTTGCGCCCCTTAAACAGTAACTCTCTACACTTAAGTTCACTTCTTTTTTTTCATGGCCGACGGCCGAGTGTAAAAAATGGCGTCATGGTCGCCGACCTTTGACCATTACCGCCCCCTTCCTTCTGCTTATGTATGATTTATATTGTTATCTCCCTAAGATCATGTTATACTGTCCGCCATCTATTTGAACAATTCTATTTGTCATCATCTCTCCTTTGAATCAAAAGTGATTTTTCCAATCTGACGAATGCATCTCAGTTGAGGGCATCGAAAAGACACATGAAAAACATCGCAACATACTGAACTGATCTTATCGATGACAATGTTAACGGTAGATCTGCTTTGTATGCAGCACTTTTCGTGACCATGGTAGCTGGCCACCCGCCCTATTGGGCCCACAACAGACCAAAGTGATAGAGCGCCACCTCAAGCACAGCCAGCTACAACGTCTACAGAACACTCAGATACATTTGAGGACAATGTGACATATACTCTCTCATAACGTAACTTTTAGACCTATACGCTCTATAGTGAATAATATGTATAGGTCATACTATTGTGTGGACCACATGTAAAGAATGTGTTATGTAATCAGCATCACGACAAAATATCGTTACATTTTCGAACTATCAATTCGATTTGGATGGACTTTGGTGCATCCTACAAATTATGAAAATATTTATAGGAAATTTTTTTTAATGAGTTTCTAATCATATAGGCCAACCGATTACGTTTATTTTGGATTTAATATGCGTTTTAGTGTCGGAATATATGTCTGTATATATTTAGATAAAAGATTTACTAATATTTAAATACATTTTCTTAATGGTGAATATTTTAAGACTAATGCCTTGTACCTTCTTTTTACATTTATATATAAATGAACAATAAAAAACATATTTAATTTTATTAGTTAGGTTAGTTTCATTAATAATAGCATATTTTCAAATTTTACATTTTTCACCTTTTAAAAACTTTTTTGTTTGTTTGTAAAATCTTTTTATCTTTTTCAACTAAAATAAATATTTTTGTAAAGTATTTCAAATGTGTGTTTGTTTCCCAACATTGATTATGCTCTAGTTTGTCATGTCTCCGTGTAAATAAACACACCGTTCACGCTTACACTCCATCTCGGCGCCCTACAGACCATCAACTCCCTACACCGCAACAACTATAGTTAATATACAACTCCAAGGACGGAAGGCGACACAATTTCACATAGCCCACATCCTAGCATCCGTTACAACGGGTAAACAGAAAACTAGCTAACCAGTCAACATTAGAAGCTCTCTCTTTGTCTCTTGCGGGAACTAAGGATGACGTAAACACACACACACACACAATATTCTAGACAACAAAACGCACCTAAAATAAACTACTTCCTATACGCTGAAACACCAATATTAAATACAAAGTAAACTTCACGCGCGCACGACTGGCATAACTATGCCATGGGAATCGCCCTCCAGGCTAATGCAGAAATTGCGCACTTTTAGAAACCAAAGGGAGAAGGATGTCAATTTCAGTCCAAGTCAAGAGCCGAAGTGAAAAGACAGTGCTAAAGATAGATGTTGTATTTGTGATGTCTTGTGAATAAACATCCTTGCATGTTGGAGTTGCCTACCTTAAGTAATTACAAGATCAATTAGAATCAGTTTCTTAAGCAGCCAAATGATAGTCATGTATCGGACACAGGAAGTCATGTCGGATTTGGTCCTACAATTTCATTGGAGTCGGCCACATTTACCGCTAGCAAAAATATCTTCCTGTTTAAAATATGCTATTTCTGTAACAATTAATGTTTTACAGGGTTGGTTTGCCGAATCGTCTGTTTTCTAACCCGGACTTGGGACCGGCAGAAGAAAAAGTTCACCAGACCCAACATGCATATATAAAGACAAGGATCTCAAGGTTAATACTGTTTCAATCACGACAGAAGAGGTTACCATGGCCTTTGCAGTGCTAAGCATGGCGTCAGCAGAGAGGCTTAGAGATAAAATATTATAGATAAAAGTCTCAAATATCAACAAAGGTTAATGATCAGTTTCTTAGTTTTTAAGATAGTGTTTGGTAAAGCCCTTCGAAAATCAATTATGAAAATAGTTAGAGAACTACCCCTAAAAAATTTCGTTCATATCCTACGACATGTGTATATTCAATAATAGTAGCTGGATTAAAACAGAAAAAGCAACAACAGAGTTCTTTAGCATCAAGACAGGTGTTATGGATGCATCTTGTCTGCAGTCTTCTTCTTCCTAGTCACCAAATAAGAAATGCGATGAATCAAACTTCGGTATTTAATGGCGTCTACAGAATCGAATGACGGCCTAGGATTTCGCTGACGACTTTGCAGTTCTCGGTTCTTCAAATAAATAAATAAATGCAAACAAGAATAGAAGGAGATACTAGATAGAGACGTACCGAAAATTGGCTTCCACATTGACTTGGATGTAAAATTAACACGTTGAAATATATATAATATATATATATATATACAATGAAGGCGTCGAAAGGCCAACCAATAAAAACACATCGGCAACAAAATTCTTATGTATGAATAAATTGATTAATAAAATCTGATATTTGTGCATACACTTTTTTTTACTTGCCTTGATCTAGTTTTACTTACCGAATTAATGACAGGAGATTATTTGTTTGTTTACATTGTAGTTTTAATAGGCAGCGATATGTTTTTTTTTTTAATGTATATTCTTCACTGTGTATTTAATATTAATATTAGTAACAAAGGTCCTATAGCTGTGAAAATCGGATAATTATTCAATTTTGAATAACCGTGATCGTACAAATACTTCAATATATTTATTTTCAAAAATGTTGTTCTTTATCAATTACAATTTTTGTGTAAATTTTTTTTTTAAATGAATGACTTTTTAATACTTACGTCTGTCGCAAAAAACACCTCCATAGCCTGGTAAACATGCCTTGCAACGTCCAGTTTTAGAGTGACAAACAGTTTCAGAACATTGTGAAGAACATTTTTTTGTGCAATTTAGTCCAAAATGTGTTTCGTCACACTCTTTTACATTTATTGAAAAAAAATAATGAAAAAAAAAAATATTTGAAAATCAAACATATGATCAAATAGATAATGTCTATAAAAAAGGGTTTCATATTTTTTTTAGAATTTATTTTTTTCTTTTTCAAAGTATATGTAGTGAAAAGAATACTACACAATTATATAAGGTGTGAGAAAAAGATATATATGAATAAGATATAACACTAATAAACGTACATTTAATTAATTAGATTTTGTAACGTTTTAGCTAGAAAGTTAAGTGTTGTGTAAGAAAGAAGTGCGATTATAAATAAATAGAGTTAAAATATTTTTCATAAAAGCTACTCATATAAACAATGTCAACATTCATTAAAATTTATCTTTTCTTTTTCTCACTCATTCTTACTTTCAACTATAAAGGCAAAAATCCAGAATCAGAAAGAAATGTAGGAAAATCAACCGAGAAATACAAGTACATATTATATTAACAAGTATTTATACGTGACAATAGTATAATGTAAAATAACTCAAAAATCAAACAAAGTAAAAAAAATCTGTTTTATTCACGTGGTTTTTTTTTTCACATTTTTTTTTTCCAATTTTTTTTTTTCACATTTTTTTTTAACATACTATTAGAACTACAAGACAAATATGGTGAATAACAAAATGAAGTTGTAGGCATATTCACATAACTAGGAAAGATGATATATTCAAAAAAAATATGGCAGGGTCATAGGTATATTTACATTACTAGAAATAGAAATAGGGTGAATAAAGAAAAAAAATGAAATACCAGTGCTGCTTACATATACTCATCCGGGAGTCTTCCTTCTTGCAGTATGGTCAGAAGTAAAAGTCCCGATGCGCCTTGTTTGGTCATCACATTAGCTTGTTGCGCTCTCCCAGGACACCAGCGAATTTCAATTCTTTCAGTCCTGTGCATCTCATTGATGGAAGCAATGTCAATACGCAGCCTTTTGTCTTCCACTAGCTTGGTGGTCTGCAGCGCTTCAATGACACTTTTGTTGTCAATGAAAACTGTGATAGGCAACGACTGTTTCTCAATACCACAGAGTTCTTCTATTACAGTTCTGTAAAAGATGGCAGACTCTTAGCCTTCTTGCAAGCCTAATGCCTCAGCAGCTATGGTAGATATCACTAACCTTTTGATCTTCGAGGCTCGCCAAAATATTGGAAAGCAATGCCCGTCTTTGTCTTTAATCCATACAATATGGGCACTTGTACTTCCTGTACCACCACTAAGATTACCCAAGGCGGCATCGCAGAACAGAAGCAGCTCCCAGTCGTCTTCGGGTTTTCCATTTAGACCTTTATACAATTGTATGAGTCTTAAGTCTTTTAGCTTTCCAATTACTTTTATTGATGGCATTAGGTCTGTAACCACAGCTTTGTTTAACTTTGTGCTAAGATCAACTAAATCAAATGCCATATCAGGTCTGGAGCCTTGAACGACCCAATTTAACTGGCCATTGAGTTTTCTATACAAAGACTGTTCTGTATCATTCAACTGCAAATCCTTTTGCAAACATCTTGCTGGGTCTAGCTTTGGGCGATCAAGTTTTTCGATGTACGCTGTGTGGTCCAGGATGATCCCATCTGTGACTTGTCAGATATCGAATCCGATGTAATAAAACTTTCGCTCTTCTATCTTTCCTGCCACAAATCGGTGACGCAATTCACACATAGTCTTCTCAAAAACATCATTGCCAGCATGAAGAAAATCGTCGACGTGGCAACAAATGATGCCAAATACAACTCCATCAGTCATTAATGTGAACAGTGCTGGATCAAGGCTTGACTGTTTGCAACCAAGTTCAATAAGCTCTCCTTTGACACTTAAATAAAACTGTCTTGCACCATCCTCGAGTCGATATAGCCCATACTTCAGTTTCCAAATAACTTTACTTGGAGTATTGCTCTCTTTTGGAGGTATAATATGTACATCTCTATCCAGGGGTTTTCCTTGTAAGAAAGCAGATTTGATGTCTGTTGTTATAATCTGCCACTGTCTACTAGCCACTATTGACAAGAAAATTTTAAAGGAACCTTTGGCAACAGTTGGACTATCTTTTGGTATTAAGTCTTACTCTTCAAATCCTCTTAAAACGAGACGAGCTTTTGGTGAACCATTTTTCATTGTTATAACCCTACGTGTAGAAATAGCATTTTGTCCACAGTCTTCAACCTCTTCATATGTTTCAAACTGTTTTAATTTCAATAACTCCAATAGTTTGGCTTTATCTATCTCTTTGCTTGATTCAACCATTGATAATCATACATTGTCGCTATTGCCTCCCCTTGAATATTTCCACTCAATTCGTTAAAGGTCAACACTTTTTCTTTCTTTGTCCACATTATTTTCTATGTTATACCAATACTTATACTTTCCTGTGGCTTTGCCTGGTCTTCCGAGAATGGTAGCTTTTGTCCATTGTTCTGATTCGACCATTCTGTATTCTATTTGTTCATTTGGCTTCAAACAAAATACAGAATGGATGTCTGTCTTTGTGTTACTTTCATCTCTAATAAGTTCACCATCTCCGTCAAATATTTCGCTTACACCACTCTTGACGCCGAAATGAATCGTTTTTGTGTTCTCCTTATTATCTTCTGTACTCTCTTCCTCCTCCACGCTCGCTTTATAAAGTCTGTTTGGTGCCACTCTGACAAATACACAGCCATGTCTCACAAAAACAACTTTTCCATCTTGAAATACCACCTTTCCGGGTCCTAACCATCTCTCTTTGCCTTCACGCTTGTAAAACACTTTGTCACCATTTTGAAACACCTGCTCTGATGCTCGAACTTAAGAACGCAGGGCTTGTCGTATTCTTTCACTTGACTCTGATTGAATGTAAGCTTTACGTGTCTCGTGGAGAGCGGTCAGGTGCTTATGGAAGACTTCACTTGTTGTGCTGCCCTCTAAAGCTGGTAATTTTGCCTGCAGAATGTTAGGTAAATTAGGGTTTCTTCCAAACACAAGCTGATGGTTACTATAACCATTTCTCATTTGCAAAGAGTTTTTAGCCATATTAGCCCAGAATAAGAGAGTTTCAAGATCTACATCTGAATTTTCAGCCTCAAGTTTCATTAGCATGTGATCGGTAATAGCGTGGACTCGTTCACACAAGCCATTCTGATATGGACTAAATGGTGCAGTTGTACCAACTTGAATGTTCAGGATTGATGCTACTTCTCGAAGCTCATCAGAATTGAACTCGCCGCCATTATCCGTCATCAACGCCTTCATCACTCCAAATATTCCTACCCAGTTTGTCATCAAGGCATCAATGACATTAGACGTTTTTTTCAGGTTGATTAGTACAGAAACACTGTACCTTGACCACATATCAACCATGTGCAGTATCCATTGACCTTTATATTGTTTGAGATCCATTGCAACTTTTTCATTAAAGTCTCTGGCCATAGGGCAGGCCACTACAGGTCAAGATGGTGTCTTGGCAAATACTTAGTATAGTTCAAAGCTTCTTTCTATATCTGTTAATTCCTCTTCAAAACCCTCACACCAACTGTTAGCGTCTTGAAGTAAAGCCTTAAATCTATCCTTCGGAGGGTGTGCGAACTGCCTGTGTAGTTTTCTAAGTGTTGCCTTGCGTTTTTCAGGGGATTCGTCGAATGCTTTTACTGTGTTGACCTCTTCTATTTGAATCATTTCTGTCTTGTGTATTGGAATGCAATAATGGCCAGAAGATGTTAAGTTTAAGGCAACCTCTTTTCCAAACAGCTGTATCATTTTCCAGATCCATTTTTACTTCTGCTGTTTTCATGGTATGTCTGTTTCTACAGCATCAGTCAGAAGTTTAACCTTCTTTCCAGCCTCTGTGACAGGTAATTCATATTCACCTTTTGATTTTATTATTGTTCCACCACCAAACTTAAACATTCTGTGACCTTCTCTTAACTTAACTTTGTTGCGGTCCTCTTCATCTAAAGAGCTCAAAAATGCCTCCAACCATGTCATTCCACACACTGTCCAATACGGCACAGTTAAAAGCTTCGACCCCTAATTGGGAAGTTTCATCTTTGTGATTTTCTGTGAACAAACAAGCTTCTTCTTTCTGGTCAACGATATTGACCCTCTTAGACATGTTTTCCCAACTGTCGGGGCACTTGGGCAAAAGTTGTCTGTATGATCCACATGATTTACATGTTAAGACATTTCCGTCTGGACCAACTGGGTTTATATTTTTCGAACTTCGTTGTACTTTTGGGAATCCCAAACCTCGGGTGCCGCCCCTTCCTTGTCCTCCACCTCTTACTTGATGTCCGACTTTAGGCTTATAATTACATTTTGTCTGATCTTCTCGTTTTTCAAAGCTACTGAAGTTTTCACGTCTTTGGTATCCCGCTGCCCATAAAGCTTCTTCATTTTCAGCCAAAAACGTTGGCTCAAGTTTGATACATGCCTCTTGGTCCTTCAGTTTACTTTCTTCTCCCTTAAACTTTTTCAGAGATGACTTAGCTTCTTCGTACAAGGTGTCACGATTGGCGTAATTCATTCCAGTCAAAACAAGCATCTTTTCGTTTCGAGTTATTCTTGCCTTCCTTAGTAGTTTGAAAGCCAGAATCTCAGGTAACAGCTTCATCTTTTTCTACTCTATTCTTCTATATTTTGTATCAAATTTTGCTATGAAATCCTGTATGGACTGGTTTTCCCCTTGTTTAAAATCTTCAAACTCGTGAAATGTGTGAATGCTCTCTGCCAGGTCATCTTTGGCCAAGTTCTTGTTAAGAAACTGCAAAAGTCTCTCAAAGCATTCCCGACACTTAAGCTCTGATAGGTCTAATTGTTCGAACACTTTCTCTCTGATCCCTGATTCACTGTTTTTTTGGTAGTGAAAGGGCAATGGCTAAAGCTCTTTTCTCTTCTTTCAGGTCAGTTATTTCATTCCATGCGAGTAACTCTTGTTTATACAACTCGTATGGCTTTTCTTTAAAAAAATATGGAATTTCTATCCTAGTAGCCATTAGGATCAACTAAGTAAATACGTTTACTTACACGCTCCGCTACCACTTGTTAAACTCTGGACACTACACTTAATAAACAACACCAACGCTCTAGTACCAGATTCATGAGTGAATTTATTTACACACTTTGTCAACACACATGACACATAATATTCCAACATTTACTCCCTTAGTCACGGGGAATCATTCAAGCTACTCATATAAACAATATCAACACAATGCTCCTCTCGTTCATCACACATGTTATCTTGCCTATTCTTCCCATCCCTCCTCTACTCAAAACTCTGGGCACAGGGGAAGAGAAATTGACATAGATGTGAACATTAAAAGAGCTTTATAGACTTGCCAACTTACAACACCACCTCAACATCCATACTAATAGACAGTGAATACAGACCACCAAATCCCTGTTTAGAGAACATAAAAGAACTATGCAATCAGTTAACTACACTTTAAAAAAAGTTTATGTTTTGGATATAGGGTGACTTCAACCTACCTGTTATAAATTGGAAAACACTTACCATAGATAAACATCAAAACCTTATGGACATACATAGTCCGCGTATAGTATTCTTACACAACCCTAAGTTTGTATCAAATTATAAAAAAATCAACTAGATTAAATAAAACATCAGATCTCTTCTTAACCAACAGACATGAACTAATAGAAGATAATGATAATATCCCTGGTCTATCAGACCGTGACATCATTAAAATACACAGTCAGATAAAAGCAGTAGCCAATATAAAACCCAAAACAAAAATATTACTCTGAAGCAAATGAAACCTTACACAACTACACAAAGGTGCTTTAAATTTTAACAAACATTAGTATCAGAAAAAGACATTAACCAACCAGTCAATGAACTCATTAAAAACTATCTTAATAACATCATAGAAAATCAAATACCAAAAAATACATATCAAACAAAATAAACAAATACTGGTTTCATAATAAATTTAAAAATCTTTGTAAACAGAAAGAAAAAACCTATATAGAATATTTAATGAAACTAAGGCAGAAAGAGTTATAAAAAGTATGCAGACAGTTGCAGAGTGAATACATAAACAATGTAATATCTAAGGATAACAACACAAAGTTGTTGTTTTATTTGTTATACTTACTGTCTTTTGTTTGTTTGATTTTTTTTACCGTACTAGATCTAGAAAATACGTGGGCAAGGTAGATTGTGTCCTTATTTACTTTTAAAAATAATTAATGAACATAATAGATTATACACGTAATAATAAGGCTAGTCTTCGAGTCTGAAAATAAGCGAGAAATGCAACGTTTCTAGTGGCTGCCCCAGCTGTGACCTACGGATTTTGCCACATCCAAGGCAAACATAAGCATTGTCCGTAGGTGGTGGATTTAGATTTTATTTATCACCGTCTGCGTTTGTCCTCGGCAGCAGATTTTCTTATGGTCTCAAATGTGTATCCCGCGGCCTTCGTGAGAGACCTCCTGCAATCAAGTGCTCTCTTCTATGTCAACCAAGGAAAGTTGACGCCTAAGCTGGTCTTTGAAACGTTTTCGGGTAGCGACTCTGTTACGTCGACCACCTATTAGCTCACCAAAAATACTGCCTTTGGCATACGTTCGTCTTCCATACGGGATACGTGCCCTGCCCAGTGTAACTGTTGGACCTAAAGAAGTCACTCTATACTGTCCATACCGTAGTTCGCAAGGACATCGCTGTTTGTAGTGCGGTCTTGCCACCGTATGTCCATGATGGAGCACAAGCATCTTTGATGAAAGCGCTCAAGACGTCCTAGATGTTTCCTGTATAGTGTCCATGTCTCAGAGCCATACAAAAGGGTTGAGAGCCACCGTCTGGTAGACACTGATTTTTGTAGGCAGGCGGAGCAATCTATTCCTACAACATCTTGTCTGAAGGCGTCCAAAAGCGCTACTGGCCCTGGCCAGACGGTTATCAACTTCCCTTAAAAGTGAGGCGACATTTGACACTGTACTACCAAGATATGTGAAATGGTCTACCACATAAAGGGGCTGTCCATTTACGGTGATCCTTGGGGCTGAGTATGTTGTATTGGTTAACTTCTGGGACATGAATTCTGTTTTCCAGAGGTTTATAGATAGACCGAAAGAGGCGGCAGTGTATGCAATTTCGTTTACCGCGCTCTGGAGGTCATGTTCACTGTCAGCTAGCAGGGAGCAATCATCGGCATATAGACGCAGCGTTATGACCATCTCCTTTGTTTTTGTATGGAATAGTAGACGTGAAAGATTGAACACATTGCTGTCAGAACGAAACCGGATATAGATGCCTTTGTGAAATCGATGCCTCATTTGACCCAGCATTACGCCAAAGCAGATAGCGAATAGAGTAGGAGCAAGTACACAGCCCTGCTTCACGCCATTTTCTATTGGAAAGTTATCAGAAAGGGCACCGTTGTGTCTGATCTGACCTCTTTGTTTCATGCGAAACTGCTTGAGAATGGATAGAACATAGATGGACATCCCAGCCTGGCCAAAATCCTCCACAAACCATCGCGACTAACCGTGTCGAAAGCCTTGGTGAGGTCCACAACGGCAGCGTATAGGTTTAAGCTCTGTTCTTTGCATTTTTCTTGCAATTGTCGCAGAACAAATATCATGTCAGATGTACCTCTACTGGCTCTGAAACCACATTGGCTTTTAGATAAGACCTCGTCCACAAAAGAGTGGGTTAGTCAGTCGAGCAACACTCGATCAAAGATGTTTCCTGCTTTTGACAGAAGTGTAATGCCTCGATATTTAGAGCAGCTAGACTTGTCACCCTTTTTGTATAGGGATATGATTACGAATTTCGAAGATCAGGTGGGACCACGCACATTTCCCAGCATAGAGAGAACAAGTCTGTTTGCCTATTGGTTAGAGCGACACCACCCATTTTAAATAATCCAGAAGAAAGTCCATCAGAGCCAGGTGGCCTGTATTTTCTTAGTTTAGATATTGCTGTCTCAATTTCTTCAGATGTCGGTGGGTCGTCGAGCTCCTCACTCATTGTTTTCTGAGGGACATATTCCAGCGATTCCTCCGATACGTGCCTTTTATCATATTGTAATTTTCTGCCCAGCGATTATACACGTAGATCTACTTGAAGTATACCTTAATAAGTTGTAATACATAAATTAAAAAAAATATACCTAAGTGGGCCTCTAATAGTAATTTGAAAGTTTTTTTTTTTTCTAAACACAGTTAAAAATAACGATGTGCTATTTTCTAATCTAGGGAAAGGTGTCATAATTGTTGTTTTATATAAGGTAGTTAATTAATGGCTAACATGTTCAATAATACGTCTTTAATATTTTTTGTTTTGTTTTTGGCCTTTTGATTTGTATCTCCGTGCTGCTCATGCAAGCTGCGGGCATTTTTTTTTTACATAGAGTTGGGCAATTTGTATATTATATTTAGGATCTTCACTTTAAGGTAGGGCTACTTAACATAGTTTACCGCTAGGATCCAAGGAGCGTTTATCCTAAGTTTCATCAAGATTGGTAAACTCGTTTTAATTTCTATCGAAGACATAGGCCTACATAAAAAGTTAAATACATACTGTTTTATTCAATTATATATATATATATATATATATATATATATATATATATATATATATATATATATATATATATATATATATATATATTAATGTAGGCTACGCCTAATGGGACAAACCTAGCACTAGATCTTAAGCCTTTGTAATTTTCAGTCACCGTTTAAATGGATTATATACTAATGTTTAAACTAGAAAAGTAAACATACACATAATCATACACTAAACTTATACATGGATACATGTAAGACGTAATAACCTTGTTCAGAAGGAACGTATTTAATTGATAAGCACTTCTTTTTTTTTAGGGGGGGGGGTAGAAAAATAGTAGGATATTTCGCTGTTGACACTAAAAAAATAAGTATACGAGTAGCAAGACATGCCTACCATCAAGACCCAGAGTGATAAGAACAAATGTTGAAAATGATATATTTCAAAGGGCCTTAAAAAGAAACTTAAAGGCATATGTGTCTAAGCTTATTAACCACATTGCGCGCAAAAAAAAAAAATTTAAATATTTTTTTTAAAACATATTCTGCTTATTATTTTATAACCATATTATATCTTATCTTATCTTACATAATACAGACGTTACTTCAAAAAAGAAGATGATCACGTCCTACGCGTCATGCATTTAGTCATGCATATTAACCAATAACTTAAATTCTGTGCCAAGTCACTGGTTTTCCTGGCTAGCCCATTGGGCTCTAACATCGGCCAAAGGCTTTTTAGTGAGCTTAAAGTTGTTCGGCATAACAGCGGTGCTCGAAGGGATGTGCTTCTTTACAATATTAACGCAATGTTTTTAAGTCTCTAAGGGGAAAATCCGCCATTTTGTTTGTTATGTTTTTACCCAATAACGTAGAGATTTTGTATCACTTGATGTTTTGTACTAAAGCCATACTTGATATACTAATTGCAAAAATTAAATTCTGAACGTAATCATTTGAGAAGTTACACTGCAAAGACTTTCTACCAAAACATAATAGGCCAATGGTGTAACGAACAAGATTCAATGTGAGATTTGTTTTTCGAGACTACAGGAAGACTTTCTATTCTAATTGCCATGCTTGGCATGTACGATATCATTTAGAACCAAAACAACACAAAAGCAACACTTCAGATTGATAGTCCTCTACCAGATCGCTGATTTTCGTCATTAAAAAGGTTTGGGAAAATATTTTTCGTTAATAGATTATTCCTCCGAGCGAAGCTCGGTCATATGGTACTTTCTATAAATCAAATAAAAACATAAAACTAAAATGTTATTTAACTGTGGTTAAGCCAATAATAAAATATGCATCCTCTTTTTGGGACCCCTCAACTCAAGAAATTATTAAGAAACTGAAACAGACACAAAATAGAGCAGTTAGATTTATAACAAACGAATAATCACTTTTGACTAGAGTAACACCTTTAGTAAAAATCATTAAGTTAGAAAGCCCTCAGGATAGAAGACTTAAAAGTAAAATAGCAATTATACATAAAAAACAAGGTTGCAAAAGACAGTTTGTGTGGAAACACAAATTCAAAATCGGCACCCGAAGTGGTCCACACAGGCAGGCTTCAATATTTTCAGAAAGAACATCCGAATGAAAATATATCAAAGACAAATGAGAGATAAGAATGGAGAAAGAAGGTTAACAGATCTTGAGTAGTGCCCCAACGGTCCATCAGATCAAAGGATAGGTGAAAGTGAATGTAAATATAGATTTGAGCCTAACTAGTTCCCCTTTCAGACCTTGTGGTCTATAGAACACATGATGTAAAACTTCATCTGTTTTTGTGGCCTACGGTTAATGAGGGTGTCATGTAGCCAGCACAACGACCAACCGCCTTTACTTTTCCCCAACTAATGTCAGGTACTCATTAGGGCTGAGTGGACTTAGAGGCGCCAAAAGATTCCAAAGTTAAAAATCCCTGTCTTCACCAGGAAGCCAAGCGCTTTGCCGCTCAGCCACCACTGGCCTTACTGATGTCCGCAAGGTTGTTAACGCCGGAAGTGGTAATGGTCTTAAGCCCATCATTACCTACAAAGTGCTTCCAATGGCATGCGTCTCAAATAGCCTCTGACAACCAGTCCAACTCCTGGCCTTCACGTGTGGCTCAGTTACTGAGCCTGGAGGAACCGTTACCACAGACAGGAGAAGGGGCAAAGGCGAGCAACTGGCGCCTAAACCAGTAAGCTTCGGGCAGAAGGGGCTCGTTAGCCTTGGTTGGCTACCCATCTAGGAGAAGGAAAACTCTGAATCCAAACCTCCGCTGCCCTGCGGCTATACCCAAACATGGGAAAGGCTTCGGGAGACAACCCTGAGGAAAAATCAGGAGCTGGTGACCCTTAGGCAGACTGTGGCACACCGTTCTACAGCCTGGCAGATCCTGCGGCGCTACTGATCCCAAACTGTACCGGATACTCCGTTCCTTTGGTCACATCAGCTGCGCGGAGAGGGGGGAACTGCTGTGTGGGCGACATCGTTCCGACCATAAACAATGCCCAGGCTTTCATCTCACTTATTCAAAGCCCTAACCCTAAAAAACTGGAGAGGACACTCCAGCTTCGCCTTAGGCGTCGGCCAAACACGGGAAGTGGCAGTCACCGGTTATAAGCTCGAATGCTCAATTGACGTAGAGCAGGGCGCCAGGGGCCACTTTCGTCGGTGGGAGGGATCCTAGGATTCCAATGGACAGCTACCGCCCGCCTCAAGCTGGGCAGCCCCCAGCCAATAAGGTGCTGTCCCGTCATGCCTGTCTTCCTCGTTTGGGTACACGAGGATAGGACAAAATCTGAAAAGCAGGCACAAAGCCAATGTACCAGTCGACATGAAGAAAAAAAAGAGGAGCTCCACTCTTAAACTGGGCACATGAAATGTGCGTACTCTACAAACTGGACTTAATAAAAACCTACCAGACATAGAAGATGTCAGAAAATCTGCAATAATAAACGATGAACTGTCAAGGCTCAAAGTAGACATTGCCGCCCTTCAGGAGACTCGTTTAGCTGACTCTGGATCAATCAAAGAAAAAGACTACTCCTTCTTCTGGCAAGGCAAAGCCGAAAGTGAAGTAACGGAACATGGCGTTGGTTTTGCAGTTAAGAACACACTGCTGAACACAGTAGAGCTGAAGTGCAACGGTTCAGAAAGACTCCTATCACTACGCCTTAACACATCTATTGGACATGTGACTTTGATATGTGCCTACGCTCCTACTCTGAGTTCCACACCAGAGGCCAAAGATATGTTTTATGACAACCTTTCGTCTGCTCTTAGCGAGATCCCAACCACGGAACAGGTTATCATCCTCGGCGACCTCAATGCACGCGTTGGATCTGACAACTCTGCATGGGACAGTTGTATTGGGCGTTTTGGTGTCGGAAAAGTAAATGAAAACGGACAAAGGCTCCTCGAGGTTTGCTCACTACACTCCCTCTGCGTCACTAATACCTATTTCAAGACTAAACCGCAGCACAGAGTATCTTGGCGGCACCCTCGCTCCAAACACTGGCACCAACTAGACCTAATCATGGTAAGACAAAAGTGCTTAAAATTTGTCAAGCTTACCAGGTCCTACCACAGTGCAGACTGCTACACAGATCACTCCTTGGTATGCTGTAAGATCAATCTCCTCCCCCAAAAAATCCACCATACCAAGCAGATTGGAAGACCCCAATCGGATGTAAGCAAGATGTGTCAACCTGATCTCCAGATACAGTTTGCGGAATCTTTTGAACGCAAGTATAAAAATATCTCTGAGAATACAGCAACTGAAAAATGGGAACACCTCAAGTCCACCATACAAAAGAATTCCCTGGAAATCTTTGGAAGAAAAATTACAAAAAAAAATGATTGGTTCGACTCTAAAGCAGTTATTTTAGCACCTGTCATCGGAGCAAAGAGAGATGCACTCGCTACTTACAAGGCAAAACCTACCCAACACAACCTGCTAAACCTGAAAGAAGCTAGAGCCAATGCACATAGGAGAGCAAGGATATGTGCCAATGAATACTGGGTAGAGCTCAGTGAGAGTATTCAGCTCGCAGCCCAAGTGGGCAACATAAGAGGGATGTACGAAGGAATCAACAAGGCTCTCGGACCCTCCCAAAACAAGACAGCAACTCTGAAATCAACCACTGGGGAAATTATAACAGACAAGTGCCAACAAATGCACAGATGGGTGGAACATTACTCCGAGCTCTACGCCACAACAAGCTCAGTCTCTGACTCAGCCCTTAAAGCCATCATACAACTACCCACAATGAACGAGCTAGATGAAACACCCACCCTTTCAGAGCTCAACAAAGCCATAGACAACATTGCTGCCCGCAAAGCACCCGGATGCGATGGTATCCCCCCAGATCTTCTAAAACAATGCAAAACTACTCTAATCCAACCTCTACACGAACTGCTTTGTAAATGTTGGCAAGAAGGTGCTGTGCCACAAGACCTGCGGGATGCTAAAATCATTACACTGTATAAGAACAAAGGTGACAGAAGCGACTGCAACAATTACAGGGGAATCTCCCTCTTAAGTATTGTAGGCAAAGTCTTTGCTCGAGTGATACTTCCCAGGCTAAAAAACTCGCTGATCGGGTCTACCCAGAATCACAATGCGGCTTCCGCTCAGGGAGATCCACGATTGACATGATTTTCTCCATCCGCCAACTCCAGGAAAAGTTCAGAGAACAAAGGATGCCTTTATACATTGCGTTTATTGACCTAACAAAGGCCTTCGATCTAGTTAGCAGAGATGGCCTCTTTAAAATTTTACAGTTAAAAGGCTGCCCACACAAGCTACTAAATGTAATCATATCTTTCCACCAAAATATGATGGGCACAGTGCAATTCAACGGTGCCAGCTCTGAAAGTTTCAGTATAAACAGCGGAGTTAAACAAGGATGTGTCCTGGCCCCAACCCTCTTTGGAATACTATTTTCACTGCTAATCCACAACGCGTTTGACAAATCTTATCTTATATAATACAGACGTTACTTCAAAAAAGAAGATGATTACGTCCTACGCGTCATGCATTTAGTCATGCATATTAACCAATGACTTAAATTCTGCCAAGTCACTGGTTTTTCTGGCTAGCTCAGGCAACCCATTCCATGCTCTAATAGCACTAGGGAAGAAGGAGTATTTGTACAAATTTGTCCTAGCATATGGGACGAGGAATGTGCCTTTATTTTTGTGTCTTTCAGAGTATTTTATTAGATTTTGTTTTTGTATTTGAAGATTATGGTTCAGTGTTTTATGTATAATTGCTACTTTACTTTTGAGTCTTCTGTCCTGAAGGCTTTCTAAATTTAGTGATTTTACTAATGGTGTTACCCTAGTCAAATGTGAATATTCGTTTGTTATGAATCTCACTGCTCTATTTTGTGTTTGTTCCAGTTTCTTAATGTTTTCTTGAGTTGAGGGGTCCCACACGGTGGATGCATATTCTATTATTGGCCTAACCAAGGTAAAATAACATTTTAGTTTTATGTTCTTATTTGATTTATAGAAATTTCTTTTAATAAACCCTAATGCTTTTTTTGATTTTTTAAAGGTTTCATCAATATGTGGATTCCATGACAGTTTTTCATTTATTATAACACCTAGGTATTTTGAGTTTTTAGTCTGTGTTACTGGTTTGCCATGAATAAGATAAGTGGAATTAATTTGTTTAATTTTTTTTGTTACTCTTAACAACTGACATTTTTCTGGGTGGAAAGACATGCTCCAATTTGATTCCCATTTCTGTAATTCATCTAATTCTCTTTGTAAAATATCTGTGTCTTGTTTTGTTTTTATTGTTCTATATATTATGCAATCGTCTGCAAATAATCTGACTTTTGTTCCTGAACTAATGCAATTTGGTAAATCATTTATGTAAATTAAAAATAGTAGTGGACCCAAGACTGTTCCTTGAGGTACACCTGAGTTTACTGTTATTGGTGTTGATTTAGAGCCATTTATTATTACAGTTTGTTCTCTCCCTATTAGAAAATCTTTAATCCACTGATGCAGTGGACCGTTAATGCCGAAATATTTTAATTTTTTAAGCAAACTATGGTGGTGAACTTTGTCAAAAGCCTTGGAAAAATCTAGTAAGATAGCATCTATTTGTTCACTATTATCTAAACTTTTTGAGAAATCATCAATTAGTCCTAAATCCACTGAAGGCATCTATCTCCATTCCAGATTTGATGGCAAACTCCTAAATATTGCCAGACTGAGGGCCAAAACTAAAATCAGAGCCACCCTCGTAAGAGATATGCTATTCGCGGATGACGCAGCGGTAGTGGCACACACACAAGAGGAACTTCAGTCACTAATGTCCCGCTTCTCTCAGGCCTGTAAAGAATATGGCTTGACTATTAGCACGAAGAAAACAAATGTTATGGGACCACCTACTACAGCACCACCCTCCATCCTCATTGACGATAACAAGCTGGACGCCGTAAACGAATTCTGCTATCTGGGATCCACAATTACAGATGACCTGTCCCTAGAAGAGGAGATGAAAAAACGCACAGGGAAGGCTGCCTCGACATTCGCTAGACTCAGACTAAGAGTTTGGGATAACCATAAGCTAACCACGGTGACCAAAATGGAAGTCTTCAAGGCATGCGTTATGAGTACTCTGCTATGTGGCAGTGAATCATGGACCACCTACGCAAAGCAAGAGAGAAAACTAAACTCATTCCATTTGAGATGTCTCCGTAGGATCTTGAATGTCACATGGAAAGAAAAAGTGTGCAATACTGAGATCCTTGCGCGATCAGGTATTCCCAGCATTTTTACAGCCCTCAGACAACGCCGTTTGCGCTGGCTTGGACATGTTCGCCGGATGGAGGACAAGCGCATCCCGAAAGTCATCCTCTATGGTCAACTCGCGACTGGCACAAGAAAAACTGGTCGCCCCCATCTCCGTTACATAGATGTAATAAAACGCGACCTCAAATCAGTGAACATCAATACTGACAATTGGGAAGACATAGCTCTAGACCGCAACAGGTGGAGAGAGACAGTGACAAAGAAAGCTATGGACAGTAAAAGTACATGGGTCTCAGCCCAGGAAGAAAAACGCACAAACCGAAAATCGGCCAGCTCCTCTACCACCGAAGCAAAAGCCAAGGGGACCCTAACTTGCGCTATCTGTGGACGGGAGTGTCTCTCCAAAATAGGGCTCCACAGCCACATGAGGAAGTGTGCTCTAAGTTGAACCATAGTCGTCCTACGACTGAAAAAGGCCAATGATGATAATTGATCAATTTTTATGAAAAAGCTCAATCTCTTTTCCTTGTTATTTTCGATAATCCACCTCACCATTCCGCATTAAAAAAATAAATTTTATAAGATTATTATTCGTCTTAAAACAGGTCTAACTTATAATGCATACTCATTAGCTTTTTCTCTTTAAAAAAATACTTGCATAACTGATTTTAAAAATTATATTTTTTTGCTTTCAGAAAAAAAAGTAGCCTTCGCATCAGAACTTTGAATGGCCTAAAATATTGTAATGTCCGATTTTCACTATCTTTTATAGTTTACGAGATCTAAACGGGACGGATTGACAGACGGACAGACATTTCACACAAAAGTAATAACGTCTTTTCCCCTTTCGGGAGCCGCTAAAAATGAACCATAATCTTCAAATACAAAAAAAAATTATAAAATAATACTAAAAAGATACCAAGATAAGGCACATTCCTCGTTCCATATGCTATGACAAATGTGTACAAATGCTCTATTTACCGTAGTGCTATTAGAGCATGGAATGGGTTGCCTGGGCTAGCCAGGAAAACCGGTGACTTTTTAACATTTAGGTCATTGGTTAATATGCATGACTAAAGCATAACACTTACGACATAATCATCTTCTTTTTTTTTGAAGTAACGTCTGTATTAGATAATATAAGAAATGTCTGGGGAGGTAAGTTTTAAATACTGATACAAATGTTGTTTTTTTAAAGAATTTTGATCATCATAATCATCAAATTTCATTTGAGTGAGGGCTATAGAGACTTAAATCCTTTCTTGCAAAAGCCCTGGACAGAAAGCCTGCTGTCTTGCGTACTGCGTACACGTCACCATACAGGTCAAGAATATTTGGTTTCCTAGACCTTTCGAGGCGGAGATCAGCAAGTCTGGGGCAGTCAAACAGAATATGAGGCACGGTTTCCTCTTCTTCCCCTCAGCGGGGGCACGGTGAATCAAAATTTGGGCATAAAGAATTTTGATACGAACTTCGCTTTAGTTGTAAATAAAAAAAAACAACTTTATAAGTGCGCAGTTTTGACATATCCTCAGTATACACTTTACAACAATCTAAATTAGACTAAACAGAGGCCAGATGTAGATCTAGATTAAACATTTTAAGTCATACTAATTCTAGTCTAGATCTAGATTATATTTATCTATCTATCTATCTATCTATCTATCCGTCTATCTCTCTCTCTCTCTCTCTCTCTGTATATATATATATATATATATATATATATATATATATATATATATATATATATATATATATATATATATATATATATATATATATATATTAGATCTAGTCTACATTGTAGATCTAGTCTACATTGTAGATCTAGTCTACATTGTAGATCTAGTCTGGATTCGAGATTTAGTTATAAATGTAGATTTAGTTCAGACCAAGTCTACATTCTCTAAATCTAGTCTAGATTCTAATTTTATATCTAGTCTAGATTCTATTTCCATATAGATCTAGTCTACATCTATTCTAGTTCTAAATCTAGACTACATCTAACGGCTGTCTGTGTCGGCTCTATTGAAGTTGTTAGTGAATGAATGCTGCGAATTGGTGAAGGGGCTAGCTAGGGCTTGTGACCTTTGACCACTGGGGTGGTAATTTGCATACAGGCGAAATGACTCTGGATTAGAAGAATGATTTTTTGGAAATTCTGATGGTCTAGAGGTTAATTTCGCTTAGTGCGTTATCGCTAGGCGGTGGTGTCTAATCCAGAGTCACAGGTTCGAGCGTCGGTTGGCGCCTTCCCTTATTTTCGTAACATTTTAATTCACTACTTTCTCACTTAAAAACTTGGTCCCTTGTGCTGCTATCCATTTACGTCTAATATATGTATGATAAGGATTAGTAGGCCTCCTACAAAATTCGAATGTTAAACCGGTTAGTTGTGCAGGCTCTTTTTTTATGTTTTCGTAGCTCGTCTACTTCAATATATTAATCAAAATAGTTGGGGAAAGGAGCAGTTGCGTCACTAGGAGGTGCGAGGTGTGCGCTACGCATTGAGTGAGACCATTTTGGGGGTGACAACCAAATTAGAAAAAATATGTCCTGGCAAAAGCAGACCCATCGGAAAAGATAACAATAATAAAATCTCTAGATATATGTCCAAAATGCATAGACGCATCTTGATGGTAGTTCGAGTTTAAATGACACAGCACAACGTTATACCGTTTTAGTTTCAAAATATAACAAAGATAACCTGTTTAGGGGATGTTAAGTCTGTTACTAATTTTAATTTAATATTATTATAAAATGTGCAATAACAATGTAATAAATGTCTAAAACAGGTACCAACGACAGTGTCCTTGGGGTTTTCATGCTGTTCTTAGGTGATCAATTAACGCTACTCTACTTATTTCAGAGAATTTAATTCGTCTAATAAAAACGATGTGTTGTTTTGTTTGCTTTTACTTGAAAAATAAGGCCCAATGCTTTTTTTTTACATTTTATTACTTAAAAAGATGAACAAACGACTATGGCTTAAATATTTCATTGATAGATTCCATGTGGGCCGTATTCCGAATTTGAGTTTGTCTTACAACACAAACCCTATTTGTAATCTTTTTTTGTAATACTGGAATCTTATAATGCATAAATGTTTATTTTATAACATACTTTAAATTTCATGATACGTACGGGATAATGTATAACGTACTATAATTTGTATGCTTCTATAAGGGCATGAGCAGAATAGGTGTGACGCCTGACTCAAACACCTTTTCTAAAACCATAATTACATTTTTTTTAATAAGTTAACTAGTGTACCATCATATCAGCATTAGCAATGTAAGTGTTAAATAATTAAGAAAATAATTTATTATCAAAGTTATTTTTCTTAAAGGTTAAATATAGTTGATATTATTGTTGCGGACGTTCTTTCAAAATTAAAGATTTTGCATCCTAAGCTAAATAGAAAAGGATGTTTTAGGGCATAATTTGAACCCTGACTTAATAGTAAAAAGTCGGTCTGTACATCCAGATTCAAACGAAACATATATTTTTCTTTAAGTCAATATAAAGCAAATAAAGAAAAGCAAAGGTTAAGAGTATATATATATATATATATAATTTATTTTTTTTTACAAATATTACTCTCGAAGATACAGACCGTTTGAATGTATTTAGATTAATTTAGGTATATATTATGTTAACCTTTTCAGCTAATTGACTATATGTACATAACTTAAACTATATGATTCTATGAAAAACTTACCAATGGAGCAACTTGGTGGATCTGTGTAGCCAATGCAAATACTACATTTTCCATGGTCTGGATGGCAGGATAAACTACAAGATGTTGGACATTTTTCGCTACAATTGAAGCCCCAAAATCCAGGAACGCAGTCTATTTTTAAATACAAAATATTATTACAACATAGATACAGTTCTTGCAGATTGTGTGTTATGATTAACTAACTACATTCATTAGCTTTAGAATCTGATTTAATGATTAATATTACAATACCATCTGACAGAATTAGTACCGTTCTCAAACACCTTTTTAAAACCATAATTAGATTTTCTTTAATAAGCTAACTAGAGTACAATTATATCGCCGTATACATTATACATCGTGTTACTTAATTTTAGTTAATTAAAATTACTATTACTAGTTAACCAATGGCGTGGCATACGCCGCTATTTGGTAACGGGTGAACACTTCCTGAAAGACACGTTGTCCAAATGGAGTCGGTTTGGGTAAACGACTGTGAGTTGAAAGAATGAAAAGAAGGAACTCTGGAGAGAGCAACATACAAATGACCATGACTGAAAACAGGTCTTGGAAGGTACATTCATATCTTTTTGAACATTTGGCCGTGTGCTTTATTTATTGTCATGGCAAAGGCTAATCTAACAGGGAATAGTAGGCGGGTAAAGGTAAACGGGAATAAAGACAGTTTGTTAATTAGCAGCTTCGATAGTTTTACTCTAGTACGTTGCGGTGAATGCAACCGCTAAAAAGTAGGGATATGGAGAGACGTTGACACGGATTCTAAACTCAAGGCGGGTCATGCGGACATTCTCTGAAGTGAGTAGTGATAGTAGCTGGAAGAATTAGAGACATCGCCACAATTTCAGCCTCGCCACCATCAACGCCAGAAGTATTCATGTTGGCAGAGCATTAATGAGCGGAGTGTATAACTGTGTTTCCTTGAGTAAGAACAACGGACTGAGCATCGCCATAGTTATCCCAATCATCGCAAACAAAGCTTACAGCAATCTTGTGAAGCTTGAGAGCAACAGTTTCGTTGATGACATTTTCCCAGAAATAAGCGACTGATAAAAATAAACAGTTACCTGATGCGGGAATTTTGACTACATGGAAAGACTCCACAAACTATATGTGAAGCGGTGGCCATGGTTAGGAAACAAAGGGCAATACGATGTGGCGCAAGAAAAACAAAGTTACAAAAACAAACATGCAACTATTTCAATGATACCAGAAATTGACTTGAGTAAAAAAAAATACACACATAATTGTTGTCAAATATAGATTGTAAAGAGAAAGATTTCTTGTTCTCTCCCATCCCTCTTTTTTTCTGAGAAAATCACACTGCTTGCCACTACCTTTGACGACCAGCATGTATTACGTATATGTGCGGAAACGCTTCAAAGACCAGCTTAGGCCACAACTTGTCTTAGCTGACATAGAAGTAAGCACCTGGTTGCATGCAGCCAGAGAACGAGATAGCTGGAGGTCACTCACAGAGGCCGCGGGATACACATTTGAGACCAAAAGAAATTCCGCTGCCGAGGACAAAAGAGGCGAAAAGAAAATCTTAATCGACCACCTGCTGACAATGGTTATGCTTGAATGTGGCAAAATATGTAGGTCACAGCTCTGGTTGCGCAGCAATGGGAAAAAACTGCATACCTCACTATTCTTCGGGCTCAAAGACAAGCCTTATTATTATTTGTGTCTTGGGGACTATTGATTGAGTTTGCAAATTTGCCTGCAATAAAGTTCAAAACTCTAGAGGGAGAAGTCCACACTGCTTGTCTACCTGCGATGACCAGCGTGAATTGTGTATATACATAAAGTTCGTAAGTAGTATGTGCCTTATGAATTACAATACTTTAATGGTGAGTAGCCTTTTTATATTGTAACTCTAACGCTTACAGCATTCATTGAGTGCTATGGTCAAATCTTTTTTTTTGTTGTGTTGAGAGCACTGGCGGATCCAGGGGGGGAGGTAGGAGCGATCGCCCCCCCCCCCACTCGCCGGGGGGGGGGATGGACGAATTTTAGTATAGAATTCACACAATTTGTATACGAATTTATTATATATATTCTAATAATGTATATTTTAACCTATTTTTAGATTATTCGCCCCCCCTTCTAGTATGTTTGTCGATATGGTGGGGCCGTGAAGGGGCGATGGCATCAATTCCGCCCCCCCTAAACTTTTGAGTGGGGGGGGCGGTCCAATTTATATGTAGAAATCACAGCTTGCTAACAGAATCAATTGAATATCAATATGATTAAAAGTTGTTATAGGTATTTTAACCAATCTTTATATTATGTCGTTCCCCTGTTGGCCGATGGGGTGGGGATCGAATACCTCTACTGCCCTTCCCACCTAAAACCTTTTAGTGGTGGGGGGCGGTCCTACTTTTGGAGAAATCATAGTTTGTGAACAAAATTAGTTAAATTAATACATAAATTTAATATTATGACGCTCTTCTTCAGGTATTTTTGCCGATTTGGTGGAGTGGGGGGGGGGGGCGATTGCATGTACTGCCCTCCCCACTCTAGCCCTCTGAGTGGGGGGCGGTCCTATTTTTATAGAAAATCATTGTATGTGAACGAAAATTAGTTGATTATGTATATAATATAAACTACGTGAACCCAGTGCATATTATGTCGCACCACACTATAATCTCAAATTTTATCATTAGTAAATATAAAATGACAAATGGTTGTACCAGGTGGGAGGGGAGAAACGTGCAATTACCTTACCCCATGGGACAAACCAATACATTTTCTTTTTGTATTATAGTTAAGAAATTACAGAATTAAAAAAAAATCTGTCACTTATATAATTTATACATGCTAAAAAAATAAATTCTTATATCAAGTCGCCTCAACCCTATTCTTTAATGCCAAATGCAATCATTAGCAGAAATTATAAAAAGGAGTGAGGATTAATCATTTTCACCCTATCGTACTCTACCCTTTCCACACAGAGTTTATGTAATTTCAAATGAATTTATCTTAATTATTTTAAGAAGGACTTTGCTTTGAAAAAGTTATAATTCAAACAAAATTTTTGAATATTATTTATCAAATAATTTTTTTTCGGCGTCGATTCTCAAAGCCTTAATCTAAAGATGTGGGGTATCTTATCTTTTAAAGGAACAAATCGGTTATATTTGCAATGTATTAAGTGCCTAAAATTTATATTAGAATAGTTTTCAACATTATTCAAAAGGTCCTTTATAATAGAATGAATAATGAGCTTTAGTTCAGGATAATGCGTTTCTTCAGTGCAGAATGCAAGAAAACGCTTTTCGTGAATAGGCTTAGATCCGAACCCAACTGATAAATAATGAGCTATAAATGTCAGGAGAATGCGTTTCTGCAGTGAAGAATGCAAGAGAACGCTTTTTGCGTAGGGGCTTCGCCCAACCCCAACGATAAATAATGAGCTGTAGATGTCAGAAGGATGCGTTTCTGCAGTGAAAAATGACAGAAAACGCTTGTTGCGTCGGGGCCTCGCCTCGAACCCCACTGGGAAATCTTACAGCGCTGCCACAGACCCCGGCCGAAGCTTGCAAGAGAAAGGCCTCAACATGACGTTTTCTTTTTTTCGCCGAAGGTTGAGAAACACGGCTCTATTTTATTCTCATGTATATATATATATATATATATATATATATATATATATATATATATATATATATATATATATATGCTGTACGCACGTTTATGCATAGGGTTAGGGTTTACTCGGCGTTAGGGTTAGGGTTTGGGAAAAAAAATCGCCCTCCCCACTCCAAAGTTCTGGATCCGCTAGTGGTTGAGAGGGTGAATCTAGATGCAGAGAAGCATGTTTCCTTGCTGACTTTAGTATCTCAGCAAATATAACACTGCACCAGACGGAAATAAAACTCTATGCTAATTTGTAAACCACAAAACTTGTTACTCAGCCACACAACATTACAGCTACTATCTTATATCAAGAATGTTACACACAATTTTACATACAATTTTGTTTCTTTCAAGTCATTTTATATTGAAAAAAAGTAAACAATGAAAGCAAAATCTGTACGTTTAGACACAAGATATAAATATTTAAAAATGTGCTAATTGGTGACACTCTTGACCTGTATGTACAAACCTTTCAATGCAGTCAATTATTGTTTCAATTAAGTTTGACCAGTTGTTATACTTTATTGTTGTCAGGGGCATGTATGGCGAAATTAAATGTATTGTTTAATTGTAACTTTGGTATAAAAGAGTTATATCCTTTTGCTTATGCATTCCCAGGTTATAATGTCAACAGTTTTCACGTGATTTGAACTGAATTTTTAAAGTGTTTTTTTTTTGTGTATGTCAGAGTGTTTTTAATTTTTATGTTTGAGTAGAATAGGACGTTACGGTGAAATAGTACAATGGACATCATTCACCAATCGTTAACAAATAGCATTTAGTCACGTGATTCTATATATCTTGTATACAAATTATGTAATCCATAAAGATGTCACGTGATACGTATTTTTTCATAGTTTATCAATACTATGACGTTGCTAAATGTGTTTATTTACGATTGGTGAATGAGGTCCATTGTGTTTGTGATAATAAGATAATTGATATTTAATTTCTTTTTCTTCTTGAGCTGAAAATTAAAAGGGTTTTAGAGAAACTTTAGAGTTTTTTTAATATTAAAGAAAGTGTTAGTTTTTCGATCTGTAGAGGTCGAAATAATAGAATCATACCCCTAGAGTGATAAGCCTCAATAAAGAAACCTTGTTCATTTATTAGGGGTCTGAATGTACTATTTATAATTATAAAGCTCTACAGCTAAGACTCTAGATTTAAATTTTTAGATCTAGTTGTAAAAAAAAAAAGGTAGATCTAGAATAATGAAGATCTATAGACCCTAATTAATGTGACCAATTCTAGATCTCAAAATTTATGTTGTTTTCTTTTTCAAGCCTCAATAAAAAAACAACATTTTTCTTTTACTAAGTGTCTAAATATACAGTTTAATTAGTCATTGGCACACCACTTGCATAATATGAAAACCTGACCACGAATCGATCTATTCAGATAGGTAAATTGGCTGCTTTCAATATTTTCAGCATAAATATAAGAAGCTTATTTCTTATTATGGTTCCTCTAGGGGTATGATTCTATTATTTCTTTAAAATGCCTTTTGATCTAGACTTAGAAGACCACACGGCAACGTTACGGGAGAGATCTGTGTTGTGTCTAGTACTCAGGCCAGTCACGTTGGATGTAGTCATGTGATCAACCAGAATCCTTAAGGGACCCTATATAAAGAGCGGATGTGTCACAGGGAAGACGCATGGTTTGGTTCATCTCAGTGCTGTTAGGTGGTGTAATTATGTACGACACCTCGCTAGTATGATATGACGTTCTTGATCATCTAGATCTGCAATCAACGAGCTAAGTGTGTAACGTATGTCTATAACAGTTGAGCCCATTGCAAGTCAGAGAAGAAGAAGAGAGACCAGTAGAGTTTGTTTCAGCGATACAAAAGTCGATATGATTGTGAGCGGTAAAACGCTTGCACAGTCAGTGTTATGTGTTGCCAGTTTTACAGTATTGTATGTAATGTATTGGACATTTAAGTGTTACATTATTTTATTATCATGTTCTTTGAAATGGTAGTGTCCTGTGACGTATGCGAGTGCTGGGCTGTCCACACGTTAAAACTCGTCTCTCTTCCATATGGAAAACCATCAACCATCGCAACATGGGGTCAGTTGGCTGCAGGCCTTTATCAGAGAGAGGTTGTATTTTTATACACATATATAAATAATAATAATAATAATAATAAGGCTAGTCTTCAAGTCCGAAGATTAGTGAAGAATGCAGTATTTTCCAAGGCTGCGCAGTCCCAGCTGTGACCTACATATTTTGCCACAGCCAGATGGTCGATTTAGGTTTTGTTTTCGCCGTCTTCGTTTGTCCTTCGCAACAGATTTTCTTTTGGTCTCAAATGTGTATCCCGCGGCTTTTGTGACCTCCAGCTATCTCGTTCTGAGGCCGCATACAACCAGGTGCTCTCTTCTATTTCAACCAAGGAAAGTTGACACCTAAGATGGAATTTGAAGAAGGGTATTTCCGTGGGGCGCCTCTACACACACACACACACACACATATATATATGGAGAGAGAGAGAGAGAGAGAGGAGAGATAGTATCATTTTTATTAAAAAATACAAGTTATAAATACCTCCATATGCTTCAAATTCATCGAGATCTATAGATGCAGCAAACTCTTGAGAGGCATTTTGTTGCCGACTGACTCTAGCAGCGAAATAGCCTCCTTCCTTGATTAACACGGAGTAATAACGTGCTGATGAATTTGAATCATCTTGGTATCGATACAGAGTTGCGTTGTTACTGTCCATCATTTCGAGCACAAAACCATCCATTGTTTTATTTTCACCATGTGCTTAAATATATAACACAATTTGTTAAACATGTTTTAACTTTTTTTCTTCGAGTAAAACGCTATAGTGAATAAGACAATTTAAATGCACGAACCCTAATTTTAAAAATATACCTAACAGCTGTACGAACGCTAGCATCTATTTTATTAGTAGATGGCCGACTTTCAGTGAGCGAATGCCACTGGGGAAAGATTCTGCTACTACGCTTTTGCGCACGCTCCATTGGCTTTCCGTGAAAGAGAGAATCGATTTGTCATCAGTGTGAATATAGCAATGAGATGCCCTTGTACCTTAGAGAACTGATTACTCCATATGTCCCCCAGAGAGCCCTGCGCTCAATGCACTCAACGCTTTTAGTAGTGCCACGTTTCTCCCTCAAAAGCTACGGTCTGCGGGCTTTTTCAGTTCACGGACCAAAGGTTTGGAACTCACTCCCCATTGATCTCAGACAGACAACATGCTACACCACTTTTAAGAAGAACATTAAGACCTATCTGTTTAAAACTTTTTCAGATTAACTGTCATTTGTGTTTGTAATGTTATTACAGCGCCTTGAGCCTACATTTTGTTTGTTAACAGTGCTTTATAAATAAAACTATTATTATTATGACGTGTGAAGTAGTGTGTTTTTTTTCCTTTGATGTCATATGGAATGAATTTTTTAAATGAAATGCTAAAAGAAAGCACTCGGTGCACCAATGTCTATGAACACTCGATAACTGGCTCGTATTCATGAAGGTGTTTTTTAGTCTAGGCTGTGTGACGTAATGTTTTTTTTCCTTTGACGTCATATGTAATTAATTCTTCAAATGAAATGCTACAAGAACTCGGTATAGTAATGTTTATTTATCCTCGTTATGTGACTCGCGTTTAAAAAAAGGAATGATATCTTGATTTACATCTACTCTAGATTTTTAAAACTAGATCTAAATTTTTATACGGTGTATCTAGATCTGGATTTATATTCTAATTAAAATCATTTTAGAGTATAAATCTAGAATTTCTAGATCTAGATCTAGTTTAAGATGTAGAATTTCAATTTTTAGACTTAAAGTGTAGATTTTGATTTCCAAAGGTCTTGTTCAATATTGCAATGTTATAATATACTAAAACTAATCTACTATTTTTAAATTTAATGTTGCATTCAGTTAATAGATAGATTATCTAGGATATATATTTTGTACATAAATCTTAGCTAATTACAGCTACATTATTCCAAATTTATATTTTAGATCTAGATCTAATAGATATAGATCTTAAGAGAGCTAAATCAGAAGTTTAATTTAGGTAGATCTACATCCTCATTCTAGTTCTATTAAAATGAAAATGCCGATATCTCTGTTGATAGGCCTACCTGTGCTGAGACATCGAGGTACAAGCACCATAGATCTGTTGATAGGTCTAACTGTGCTGAGAATTCGAAGTACAAGCACGATATATCTGTTGATAGGCCTAACTGTGCTTAGACATCGAAGTTCAAGCACGATATATCTTTTGATAGGCCTAACTGTGCTGAGACATCGAAGTACAAGCACGATATATCTGTTGATAGGCCCAACTGTGCTGAGACATCGAAGTACAAGCACGATATATCTGTTGATAGGTCCAACTGTGCTGAGACATCGAAGTACAAGCACGATATATCTGTTGATAGGCCCAACTGTGCTGATACATCGAAGTACAAGCACGATATATCTGTTGATAGGTCCAACTGTGCTGAGACATCGAAGTACAAGCACGATATATCTGTTGATAGGCCCAACTGTGCTGATACATCGAAGTACAAGCACGATATATCTGTTGATAGGCCTAACTGTGCTAAGACATCGAAGTACAAGCACGATATATCTTTTGATAGGCCTAACTGTGCTGAGACATCGAAGTACAAGCACGATATATCTGTTGATAGGCCCAACTGTGCTGAGACATTGAAGTACAAGCACGATATATCTGTTGATAGGCCCAACTGTGCTGAGACATCGAAGTACAAGCACGATATATCTGTTGATAGGCCCAACTGTGCTGAGACATCGAAGTACAAGCACGATATATCTGTTGATAGGCCTAACTGTGCTGAGACATCGAAGTAAAAGCACGATATATCTGTTGATAGGCCCAACTGTGCTGAGACATCGAAGTACAAGCACGATATATCTGTTGATAGGCCCAACTGTGCTGAGACATCGAAGTACAAGCACGATATATCTGTTGATAGGCCCAACTGTGCTGAGACATCGAAGTAAAAGCACGATATATCTGTTCTGTTCTTTTTTTTGTTTTGTTTTTTAATTACAAATCAATGCTGAAAGATTATCTAAAATCGCTCGTCTGATATATTGTACATATCCGATAGATATTATGCCGTAATGTGTAATATATCTCTTTATCAATAATAGGCTATTAGATTATTATTAAGTTAAGAGCAACGCCTACTCGTGCTGTTTGCGTGCTGAACTAGTTATCTCTACGGTCCAGAGTGGTTTGTTTGTTTGTTTTACAAGTTTCGGATGTTCCTTCGGAGTTGAAGATAGTTTACTTCCTAGTCCAAATCTCCCGTGGGACGACGAGAATGGGGGCATGCTGGGTTTGAACCAGGGACCATTGATAAATCTGAACGAAAGTCCCGCGCGCAAACTGCATGACAAGGCAGGGTTTATACCTTGCTCGTTGCTATCCTCCATCTTCCAGCGAGAAGTTAATTATTTTAAAATTAAAAGTAACACCCGAAACATTTAAAACAAAAAAAAATCATTTTTTTTACAACGGAAAATGAATCTTTGAGACCTTATTACTTTTGACCATCAAAATTAAATTACGTCTTGAATATTCCTTGTGAATAGGCAGATCCGACAGGGATCCGACTCCGAAGGGGGCCGCCTCTGAGTTTGTGTAATAACACAAACTCTTTTTGTAATCTTTTTTTTTTTTTTTTACATTCGTGAAGATGAGCACATTTCTCATATCCTATGAACTCGAAGATGAGCACTTTTCTCATATCCTTTGAACTTAAGATAATTTTGATATAATTATTCATCCGCATTCAACACCATACAACCACATCGCATGATACAAAAACTATCTGCATTGAACGTTAGCTTAAACATACAAGCTTGGATTCTAAACTTTCTTATCAAACGCCACAATATGTAAAAGTGAACGGGCATGTGTCAGGCACAAGAGAGATTAGCACTGGAGCGCCGCAGGTGTTTGTCCTATCACCAGTATTGTATACCATATACCCATATGACATTCAGAACTAATCAACTGACACTCCTAGCAACACGGCAATCATCGGCCTTCTTGCAGGTGCCGAAAATCTGAATTATTCAAAAATTAACACTTTTACCAATAGTGTATAGATAACTTTCTAATTTTAAAAGATTAGAAAACTAAAGAAATGATAATATATTTTAGAAAACATAAAGGCCATCCTTCAGAAATCGAGATCTAGTGTAAGCAATCTAGATCTAGTGTTTAAAAAATCTAGATTAAATCTAGCTAGTATGTCTTTTATTAATGCGAGAAATTTGGCGAAGTTTAATAAACATTGATTCGACGAGTTCTAGAAGCATTTCCTTTAAAGAATTCATTCCATATGACATCAAATGAAAAAAAATCTTTACGTCACGCGACCTAGTTAGACATTGGGGCACCGAGTAATTGTAGCATTTTCTTTAAAGTTTTCATTCCATATGACGTCAAAGGAAAAAAAAATCACGATAAAGGCCGCATTTTTTGTGCGTTTTACCTGTCAGTCTGACTGTCCGTTATGTTAATATCCGAAAAAAAAGACTAAAAGCTATTGAAAATCTAATTTACCCTTAATTTTCCTTCCGAGACATCGCAATAACTATAAAAATCTATGATAGATTGTTCCGGGTGTTGGAGAATCCCAGACCAATCAAATACCGTTAATTAAATTTTCGGGATGGTCTAGTATGAAAATTAGATGTACCATAGACTTGTGAAAAGATTTTCATAACATACTTTGTTTTAAAAACCCGAAACATAATACAAACGATAAAATAGATTTTGTAACGTTTTAGTTTGAAAATTACATGTAGTGCGTTTTTAAAGAAATAGAGTTAAAATATTTTTTATAAAAAATCCAGAACAACCAATTTTTGTAAATAAGTTTTTGTCGACGTGTTACCAAGAAAATTATTTATTTTATTGATTAAAAAAGGGATTTCAAACAGTTATTTAGTAGAGTTTTTA
Organism: Biomphalaria sudanica; assembly: GCA_036873155.1. NCBI lineage: Eukaryota > Metazoa > Mollusca > Gastropoda > Planorbidae > Biomphalaria > Biomphalaria sudanica. Next base: position 134,471 of record JAZGLO010000864.1, read on the forward strand.
AAATAAATTCGGAACACTTTGTCGACGATTTGTAAGACAATTAAAGTCATGTAGGTCGATTTTTTTTCAAAACGAAATCCTGAACATACTTTGTCGAAAGAAAGTCTTTTATAATGTGTCAAAAAGTGAAATAAGTCTAAGTTTCTAGTAAATTACTTTCTTATTTTAAAATTCTGAACAACCTATTGTCGATATTTTTTAAAAAGAAAATCATTTGACATACATTTGTCTTAAGATGAAAATACGGAACAATTTGATATTGATAATTTAACTAAAGTACGTACTGTTCAACAATGTATGTGTAATATAAGTCAATTATGCGATTTGAAACAATTATATGACGTAATTTATTTTTACAAAGCAATATCCGGAACAACTTTATAGTTATACAATTTAAGTCAGTATAGAGATTTTATATTTAGTATTTATATTCAATTAAAAAAAATATTGAGAATACATTTTGAAACGTTTCAACATTTTATATTAAATTAAAATAAGTTTGAGGAAAAAAACAACAACAACAGGTTATTTGCATTGATTTGTTTTTCACAAACTAACTCCAGAACAATCAATACTTAAAAGGAAGGAAAATTAAAGATTAAATCAGTTTCTAATAGCTTCTAGTGTTTGTTTTTTTTGGTTTTTTTTTTAATCTAGACCGAATAACACACAAAATGTACAAAGAAAGTGACTTTTATCCTGAACAAAAAATAAATAAAATCTGACTATTTGAAACTTTTTGAGGGAACTAGTAAAGTACTATGTCTTGCTGTAGCTATGAATGCTACTGCACGAAAGTCGCTGCAAAAAAATTCCATTTTAAAAAATGTGCGTGACATTTAAAAACAATATTCATTCTTAGCCTTTATAAACAAACATAAATGTTTCCTTTTTATTATAGCCGCTTGTTTATCAGAAAAAACACATTTAACTAATGTTTATAATTGTTGTGAACATTTCTTGTACATTTATATAAATATATTTGACTTAGTAATACTGAAAATACACGTAAAAATATCTTTCTTTGTTAACACATTGAAACATTACCCTCCTTAATTTATGTGATTGTTTTAGAATTGGTGTATTTTTATGTAAAAATCGGTTGCATAATTAATTTTATTAACTAAACGGTTCGCTTTTAGAAAACAAAATCTAGCCAATGTACCTAAATTTTGAAAGCAGCGCTGCATGGTGAAATATTATTTTCATTTCTCTTCTAGTTTCTGAGATCTGAGTATGACAGATTTTGATCAAACCTAATATTGGCCTTTCTCCTTACGGGCGTGCTAAAAATGAATATAACCTTTTTTACAGTTTTTACTTCAAAGCAAGAATATACACCCACACAGAAACATGTGTTTTATTTTATTGTGCAAGAATGTATATATAAAACAAAACAAACAATACACAAATGAAAAGTTATCATAGTTTAATTATGTGTTCAGTTTAGTTTAACTCTTTTTCTAAACTGGTGATTAACATTTAGCGTTCTAAATCTTTATTTTAAGTTAAAAGTCAGTACAATTTTAATCTTAAAATTTATTTTAGTTACTATTACTAATGAAATACATTTATATACTCATAGTTTGTGTTTGTGTGGGATAAAGTCAAGCGCTAGTAGGGGTGTGTCGTGTCCTCCAGCATCCTATTTGAGATTTATCTCTAAGTAAGCAAACTCAGTTTTCTCATAAGAGATGACCTCTAGGCAGTGTCAACATGTTGTCTAAATGTGGTCGACTATCTTATAAGCTTAATGTGATGGTGTAACTTAATGAGGGAGGAAAGATAGACCTGCACCACTAGACAGATACTATAATATAATATTCGATTAACTATGCTGCGGTGAAATTCGGTTGGAGCTGGATTTAGTCGGATAATGAAAAATGGCCGGATATAAGACCGGAGACGGAGCGACTATCCGGTGCATCCTCAACACACATACACACACATATAAATGAGAAGACCTACTTGTGTATAAATTAAATCTATAAATGATGTATTGCTGATCGAAAAACACTGTCCACCATGGGCTTGTATCATTTAGGTCTGTACGACTACAACCAGAATATATACATTTGTATTTACGCAAGCCATCAACCGCAAACTGTGATGCTTCAGAATTCATTGTTGAAGACTGATAAGACTTTTGAAAAAGTGCGACATTACGACCTATTATGTAAACAAAAAGAATGAATAAAATTACAAAGTAGTTTATTTTTCTCACAGTTTTATGTTTACATTATATTTAATAAACCTGAAAAATGCAGATTTAAATATTTTTATCACCAAGAATATCTTTGTAAATAGTGGGTTAAAAATATTTTTACTTTTGTGACAGACTTATAAGTCGCTAGCTCTAAATAGGTAACTATTAAATTAAGGAGCTTAACAAATCTTAAACTTACAGCCTTTTAAAGAAATTTCAATGCATGATTATCACAAAATATGACTTGTAAACTATTAATAGATAAAGTACCCCGTTAAGACCTGGCCATTTAGGGTAGATGATTTAAACATAACTTTTTATATAGCATTTAATATCAAGTATATCTTTACGCAAACTTAACAGTTAACAAAATATTCTTACGCCAACTTACGCCAGAAAGCCATTAGAGTTGGGTGGATTCGAAATTCAGTTAATAGAGATTGGAACTTAAAGCTTTTAATTTGGATAAAAGCGATTTTGAAGTCATCACGACAATTTATTAATCAATAATCACAATCTTATCTTTTTCTTCAAACAAAATATACCTTGAAAGCACAATAAGTTGCAATCACTATCATTTCATGCAGTGTTCATATTTGTAGCAAGTCTTACTACAATCAACGTAAACTTATATTTTTAAAGATGTTTTCTACATGTACATTTTTACAATGGACAACTTAATGACTACATTGTCTTTTTCTAAATGAAATCGATTCCAATGTTGTTTTAAACAAATTTATAAATATACTTTTAGTAAAACAAATTAAAAGTCTGCATTGTAAGGGTCAAACTGTGTAGTTTAAATATGCAGGTTTTAATATTGTTAGAAAAACTTTAGAAGTTATAAACTTGAAAAGGTAATCTTATACCTAGTGAGCCTATTAGCAAATTTAAAAATTACATGCATCATAACCTTGTGGAGAGATTTTAATATCATACTTTGGCGTTAGCAATATTTTTTATTAATAATCCGGAACAAAATATAACGGTAATTACATTTTCTTAACATTTTACCTAGAAAATTTGATGTAGCATAAGATAGAAGTGGGATTTTTTTTAAATATATAGTTAGATATTTTAAAATAAAATTCGGAACAACCAATTTTCGATATTGAGGTTTTGCAACGTGTTAGGGTAAAAATATTAGTTACATATATTACAAAAGCGATTTCTATCAGTTGCTTTGAGTTAGAAACGTTATCATTAAAAATTCGGAAGAATTACATTTTGGAAACGATTGGTAAAAATTACGATTTCTTTTTTTAAAACAAAATCCTAAAATTTCTTTGTCGATAAAAAGTATCTGTGTATATGATGTTTCAACATGAAATAAGTGATTTTAAATAATAGTTTGCAGTATATAACTTTTTCATTTCAAAATCCTGAACAAATTATCTTCAATTTTTAGCGGTCTTCAAAAGGGGAAAAGACGCTAATAGTTTTGTGAGGCCTGTCTTTGCGTCCGTCCGTGCCTCCGTCTATTCGTATGTCCGTTTCGTTTAGACCTCAGAAACTAGAAGAGAAAATGAAAACTGACTTTGGAATATTTTAGATCATTCAAAGTACTGATGAAACAGCTACTTTTTTCTTTTCCGAAAGTGAAAAATCTAATTTTTAAAAGGTCACAGACTTCTTTATTAATAAATGAAGCTTCATTCATAGATTCGCGCATTTATACAAAAATTTGCATCTAAGGTCACAATGGAAAAGTATTAATGGATCATTAAAAAATTGATTTTAAAATTTATTAACTAACTCAAGGAATAGAATACAGATTCAAATGTTGTTTTTAAAAATAATTTTAATACGTTTTAGTTGAAAGTTAAAAAAAAACGAATTACTTTTATTGCGCGTAGTGTTGACATATATTCATGATACACTTTACAACAATCTATATTAGATTCAATAGAGGCCAGATGTAGACCTAGATTTACATTTAAACGTTTTAAAGAATTTGAATAAAATTTACATCTATAAATTATTAAAGAAATACTTTATCTTCTTGCAGTATAGGGGTGCACATTTATTTATTATGTAAACATAAGTATCACATTAAGAAGTGAATGTGATGCGTACACCATAGTGCATTATTATCCAGTAGTAGGCCTAATCGTGTTCATAATATTGACCTAACTCTAGGTCTAGTAACTTTAATATTAAACATGTAAAGTCATACGAATTCTATTCTAGATCTAAATTATATATCTAGATTCTAGGTCGTCTACATTCTAGTCTAGATTATAGATATAGCCTTAATTCTAAATTTAATTCTAGATCTTGATCTAGATTTAGTCTAGATTCGAGATCTAGACATAGTCGAGATTCTAGGTCTAGACCTAGTCAAGATTCTAGGTCTAGAACTAGTCTACATTCTAGAACTAGTCTACATTCTAGACCTAGTCTAGATTTGAATACTAGACCTAGTCTAGATTCTAGGTCTATACCTAGTCTAGATTCAAGGTCTAGATCAAGTCTAGATTCTAGGTCTAGAACTATTCTAGTTTCTAGATCTAGTCTAGTTTCTAGACCTAGTCTAGATTCTAGACCTAGTCAAGATTCTAGACCTAGTCTAGATTTGAAATCTAGACCTAGTCTAGATTCTAGACCTAGTCTAGATATTAAATCTAGACATTGTCTAGATTCTAGGTCATGATTTAGTCTAGATTCTAGGTCTAGATTTAGTCTATATCTAGTCTAGTACTAGATTCTAGATATATTGAGATTTTATATATATTCTAGCTCTAGATTCTGTATATATTTTAGAGCTATAGTCTAGATTTTAATCAGGATTAGTAGACCTACTAATGGGTAATAGTGTATGGGAAACCAATTACTTGTGCGGGATAATTTTTTTTTTATTTCCTAGCCCGTCTTCTCTAATATATTAATCGACATTGTTGGGAGAGGTACAAACAATATGAAAAAAAAATATTGGCGAAAGCAGACACATTGGAAAAGAAAATTTTATTAAAATCTCTAGCTATATGCCCAAACATGCCAAGACACGTCTATACGGATGCTTAAGTTTATATGTCAAGGCACAACGTTATACCATTTTTGCCTTAAGGTATAGAAAATATGTTCATTTAATGTTAAGTCTGTTTCTAATTTTAATTAAATATTATTGTAAAATTTTCATTAACATTTGAATAAATGTCATAATCAGTGGGATTTTATAATTCACACTCATTTTATAGTTTGAGTAAATTCAATACTATTAGGTAATTAGCTCACACTATTTGTTTAACAAAAAGAACTAATTAGCAATAGTGTTTGATGGAACATATTTGAAGAAAGTTGATAGAAAGGAATGACACCCTGAGCTACCGCACCTGATGCCACCAACACTGTATGAGATGTTTCCATTCTATTGTTAAGTGATCAGTTTGATCTTTACTTATTCCAGAAGAGTTAGAAGAGTCTTATTAGAGACGAATTGTTGTACTGTTTGCTTTAATGCGAAAAAAAAAGCCTAATGATTTTTTACAAGACAATGGCTTAAATATTCCTGGTGCACTGGTAGCTTCGATGGCGGCCGCCTCTGAGTTTGTTTGAAAACACAAACTCTTTTTGTAACCTTGTTTTTTGTTTTTTTTTTTAAAGAAGTCATTTGACATACATTTTTTGAAAGAAGAAAATCCGAAACAATTTGATATCGATAATAAAACGTATTGTCCAAGAATATAAAGTGCATTATAAGTCAATTATGTGATTTTAAACAAGGTTTTGAACTTTTTTCTTTATATAAACTACAAACTATCAAGAACTACAACCCTATCTCTGTCGATATAAAAGAAAGCATCTGTTTGTAGAAGATACTGTTATATTGTTATTACGCTAACGACTACACACAGGATTCGGTAGGGGTTCTCGACTGTGGGGCACAACCCCTTGGGGGTCGAATGACGATTTGCCAGTTGTCGCCTAAGACTATCGAAAATATTAACTTATTTTGTGAATTTTAACTTGTAAAACTTAAAATTGTAATTTTTATCCCCATTGAAAGTTATTTTATTTTAAATATCATCCAATGTTACATAAATCTGGATCAAGTGTTTTCAGGCCTATCATTAAAGATTATTGGGATTCTAGCTTGTCCGAGATTCGCCATGCTTTATAAATTTCTCACATATGTATGCAACATGAAAATGGAAAAAAGAAATTAAAAAAAAAGAAATTTAATTGTAATTGGGATTACAATTTTATAATATTATCAAAAAGCTTATGAAAGAAAATGATTTTACAGTTGGGGGTCACTGGGAAAGTGTAAAAAGGGGTCACCGAGCTAAAAGGGTAAGAACCGCTTGGATACGGAGATTTATTTATGAATTCAATTATTATTATTGTATTACTTATTGTCACGATCATCAATGTGCTAGATGTCACGTTGAAGATTATCTTGATCTAAACAGCACAACCAATGATGGTGGTTGCCGAGGATCTAGAAATCGTCAGCTGATAAGATAATCATTTAGAAGTTGCTAGTTGATTAGATGATCATCTAGAAGTTGCCAGTTGATAAGAGGATCATCTAGAAGTTGCTAGTCGATAAGACGATCTTTATACACTATTATATATTCAATGAAGAAACTTCTCCTTGTCAAATACAAATATATTAATTCAAAACTTGGAGAAGCTATTCACAATAGTTACAATGGTTAATTGTACTTGAATAAAACATAAAATGTATATTTCTACTAAATTAAATGATCTACACAATAATATAGTTAAAACAAGTTCCTTTCAGTTCCAAGAAGAGACTGGCGGTAATATCTCGAATCTTTTCAGACCTTTGGGCGTTATCACGTGACAATTCTCTTCTTGTCGCTTGGTTAATGAATTGACCAATAATATACAGATTAACGTACAATAATTAATATTTCTAACCAATCACATTTATTTCAAAACAGAAGTTTACTGCATGCTAGGAATCCCCCGAGCTAACTGATCTTGCAGGCAAACCTTGGGCTAAATAAAGACAAAGCGTACGTGACGCTTATATTCATTGAACAGATAGGCATTAAATGATTATCTAATTGATCTAATTGTTTTGTAAAGGGCCTACCTCTGAATCAAAGCCTCAACAACTTTTCCCTTTAGTTTAGTGTAACAGTAGTTCTGTGATGGACTGCACTCAGATGTATTAGGGACTTAAACCGAAGCAAAAATCGCGCTTTTTTTTAATTACGTAACAGTTCTTTTGTTCTAGGATTTTTTCACCCTAACATATCTTTAAGTACATATATTCGAGTACAGTAAAAAGGTAACGTTAGAATGTTTATTTTGTGCCCTTTAATAATATATATAAAGTGTTTTCCTTTGGTTAACAAATAAGAGTAATAATCCTATACCGTAACATCACCGCACCAAATAATTGTGCTAGCGGCTGTGTTCGTTTTATACCTTGTATTTTTTTTTATTCCTAAAATGGGGCGTACGTCAACAGATGATTTTTTTTAACATGTATATTTTTTTTAAAAAAGGAAGGATCTTTATAATGGTACCAATAACTAATTAATTACAATTGTTTTTAAATACATACATTTTTAAATTAAAAAAAAACAACTTTGAATCACTTTACGACTCTTATTTAGTTAATATCGCCATTGAAAAACTTGTACATTTTTCGATATGCTATCCATTTTTAATTGAATAAGACTCATAAAATAACGATTTCGCCTGAATGCGTAGTATGCTAGAATGAGCGAAAATACTCCTAAGCAACACAAGGGTCGTAATAGAAAAATGTTTTCTATTAAAAATACAATGTATAATTTGTAAGAAAAATGTCTGAGATGGGTCAATAAAATGATACGCATAGGATATTTCTTGTTTTTTTTTATTTTCTATTACTCTAAATTTAAAAAAAAAAAATGATATCACTACGTTAATGAAAAGTTGATGTGTGACAAATCTGTAAGTATTTTAATTTCTAAGGTGTCATGTCTCTGAAAGTAAACCCAATTTAAAAAAAAGTATTTTGTTAAAGTGATTGATAATAATTAAAGATGAGGATTTATAGTTAATAAAAAATAATGTTTCAACATTTTTAATTAATTATTATAAGTGTAATAAATGCATAGAAAGTCATCACATATTGGCTTTTTTCGTTGGCAATATCAAAAAAATTTTTGCATCGAATGCATGTATTAAAATCTAGATATCTGATCTTTTTACTAGATCTAGATGTAACTATTTATCTATCTATGTCTCTCTATCTCTCTCTCTCTCTCTCTCTCTCTCTCTGCGTTCCCCCCCTGCGGGGGGGGAACGGAATTCAGTGACTTATTTTTTGGTTTAATTTGGTTTATTTTAGGTGAGATTTTTATAATAAATCATCACTTACCACAGCACAGCCGAAGGGGTTTTCAGTTAAAAACCCTCTACCAGGGGGTTTTGAGTTTAAAACCCCCTACCAGGGGGTTTCATTAAAAAAAAAAACTACCAGGGGGTTTTGAGCTTAAAACCCCCTACCAGGGGTTTTGAGTTTAAAACCCCCTACCAGATGGTTTTGAGTAAAAAAAAACTCTAATCAGGGGGTTTTGAGATAGACATCCCTCTACCAGGGGGTTTTGAGTTTAAAACCCCCTACCACGGGTTTTGCAAAAAAATCCACCTCTTCTATCAACTAAACTACAAAAAAAACATGCAAACGACAATAACCAAATTCCAAGAAAACAGCTCAGGAAGATTTTGACTTTAAAACCGCCTCCAAAAATTACGATAAACCCCCTCTCAATATAAAAAAGCAAATTACACACTCAAAATTATATGATCGTAGCCAAAGGGGTTTTGAGTTTAACCCCTATTCCTCCAATTGCGGTTTGAAGCTAAAAAGTACCTCTTAAATATAAAAAAAAGAAAATTACACACTATAAAATCTATGAGCGTAGCCAAAGGGGTTTTGAGTTTAAAACCCCCTTCCAGCGTCGTTTGAAGCTGAAAAATACCTCTTCAATATTAAAAAAAAAGCAAATTACAAACTCCAATTGCTATAAGCGTAGCCAAAGGGGGGTTTGAGTTTAAACCCCCCTTTAGTGGGTTCTGATGCTAAAAATACCTCTTCAATATAAAAGAGGCAAATTACACACTAAAATTTTTTGAGCGTAGCTAAGCTAATGAAGGGTTTTGAGTTTATATCCCCCTCCTCCAGATGGCTTTTTTTAAAATTTAAAACCCTTTCAGATGGTTTTGAGTTTTAAATTCCCATACAGAGCGTTTTGAATTAAAAACCTCTCTCTTCAATATTATTTTAAAGCAAACTACAGTCACCAAATTCTATGACCGTAGCTAAATGGGGTTTTGATATTAAAAAAAAACAAAAAACTCCTAAGATTTTTTTTTAAACCCTTCAACAGCTGATTTGGACGATAAAACGTTCCTTTCCGATATAAAATCTAAAGCGAAATACAGGCATGTATTTCCAAGAGCGTAGTCATAAGAGGTTACAAATTTCCACAAGTGGCTGGGCTTCATTAATAAAGTGTGAATAGTCAACTGCGATGAGAGAGTACTGCGATCTCCCCCAGACCCCTTGCTAGCAAGGGCGGTTAGTCTACAAGATTTCCACTAATTCTAGGAAGAACCTATTCTAGGGCATAACAAACGTCTTCCGAAAGGGTCAGAATGTAATAAAGATTAATTATGTACACGGACACACACACATATGTAAATATTTTTTTTTTCGCGCGGGCCCCCCAAACCCCCACCCCCCCGGAAAAATATCCTGGTTACGCCCATGTATATTCATATACCCCAAAACAAAAACGATTAAATATTGTTACATTTAAATTTTTAAAATTAGAAATGAATTAAAATGATGTTATAAGCTTACAATCATTAGATGAGTAAGTTTTATGTAAACTCAGCCCTTAGCTGAACTCTCTTTCTAATCTTCATGAAGATTTCGGTCAATAAGGCACTTTACTCAGACGAAGTTTTAATTTGGACTACAGAAAATAATAAAAAGCTGACTAGATCCAAAATAAATAGAGACCTCACTACTATCTCCACGTATTCAAAATTATGGAAAATGAAATAAACACAGAAAAGTCAGTTTATTGAATCTTTAGCCACAGCAACTAAACAGCAAAAAGAGACTACATCCTTAAAATAGACTCACAACTAATAAATAAAGAAGAAAATCCAAAATATCTTGGTGTAAAATTAGAACAAAGATTGTCTCTAAAACACTTTATGGCTGATTTTAAAGAAAAGATTAAACATAATAAAACACCTAGCAGGAATATCCCGGAGAGCTGAAAAGAAAACCTTAAGACATTTATACACTAGATACGTCAGATCTGTAATAGATAACTGTCTCTCCATACAAGAAGCCGCCAACAAAACTTATTAATCATCATTAGACACTATCCAAAACCAAGTCTTGCATCTAATTAGTGCAGATATGAGAACTACTCCCACAACAGCCTGTGAAATAGACTCCAATATTGAACCTCTTAAGTTAAGGCGCAACAGAGCAGCATTAGAAGCTATTGAGAGATACAGAAGGTCGGAGAACGATAATCCTAATAAATTACTAACACAGACAAATAGGAAAAACAACCAAAAAAGCAAAGAACTCTGAACTTACTGACGAACTAGCCCTAAAACACCACCTATCCAATAACAGAGAAAAAATATCAAGATTTTCAAACATACCAGCCAGGACTAAAATACAAACAACCAACAATTAAAACACATTTACTAAATAAAACCTAAACAAAAGAATCAAATCTACTGGAGCTCAAAGTAGGCACGCTCGAAACAATTGAAAGCTATCCAAAAACAGCTATCCATATAGATTTACCGACGGATCGGTCTTCAAAGCCACCATCAATGCTGGTCTTGGTGCCTTCCTGGTCTTCCCCGAAAATAAACACTTTGAAATAAGTGCACCCTGTGGCGATGCGATTACTGCTAAAACTTTTAAGCTGAAATTGTGGCAATTACCATAGCACTACAGACAGTGAAAAACAAATTATATGAAGGAGTGCCATCAACATCAGATATTGTAGTCTTTAAACACTACCCATCCACTCTGCAAGCATTTAACAGCCACACCTCAAACAGCCCAAAAGAGTTTTTAACACTAATTGTGATACTCCATCAAATGATATCAAAATTAAATATCAATATTCAATATAACACTACAGTGGATCCCTGGATTTGTGATTTTGTGATTTGTGGCACATCGGCACAATTTAGGCCATGTCGTGCCTGCAGTCCCTCAAGGGCCACTCTCCCTCCACACAACAAAGGCCAAATTCCATACAGTCAAATCATTAAAATCAAGGTCTATTCACAGTTAAAATAGTAGAGGTAGTAAAAATTTAATAATTTGGTAAAAATCTAATGTAAATAGTACATTTCTACAGAATTCATAAATCAGATCTTCGTAGACAACCCCACTTCCAGGTAAAGCCCAGTACCTTCCCAGGGTCGACATTATTGAATAGTGTTTTTAAATTAGTGGCTCTAAAATATTTTTCCCTGACATCATGGTATCTGGGGCAGTCGATGAGGATATGTTCCACGGTGAGGCGAGAGTCACAATACTCACAAAGTGGGGGTTCTTCTTTCTTCAGCACAAAAGAGTGCGTAATGTAGGTGTGGCCAATCCTAAGTCTGGACATGGTCGTGCTACCACGCCTTGTCAGACCCTTAGATGTGGACCGCCACCTGACATCCGCCACAATCTGCCTAAGTTTATTGTGAGTCTCAGCCTCCCATCGGTCCTGCCACTCTTGGTAGGTGGCAGAAGCAATACTTTGTCTCAGGTCCGAGTAGGGAATTTGGGTTCCTGACACCGCATGATTTAAGGCTCTCTTTGCTTCTCTGTCTGCGGGTTCGTTTCCCTCAATGCCCACATGGGAGGGGACCCAGATGAAGGTGACATCCCTATGGTCGGCTTTTATTTGGTCCAACAGCTTCAGGATCTTATGTACCAATGGAATGTCAGTCTTAATCCGCCCCAAAGCTTGCAATGCAGATTTGGAGTCGGAGCAGATTATAAATGTCCTCCTTTCTGATGCTTTGACGGCCATAAGTGCAAGCGATATTGCATGCAATTCGGCCGTAAAGATGGAGCAGCCATCGGGGAGTCTACGGGAGATTGTTTTGTTCCGAAAGGAGCAGGCACACGCGACCTTTTTATCCATTTTGGATCCGTCTGTGAAGATGGTGCCACAATCTCCGTAGCTCTCTTGCAGTTCCCTAAAGTGGACTTGTAGTATGCTTGGGTCTGTATTTTCTTTTTTGAAATTAAGGCGGGATAAATTTAATTTGGGTTTATTCATTAGCCAAGGAGGATATTGGGGGGTTTCTATTTTAGAGATTTGGTTAATGGGTGGAGTTAAATTTTGGATGGGTTCTCTCATTCGAAGTCCTAACGGCTGTATGACGTTAGGCCTTCGATTGTATAATTCTACCTATGTGGGGTTAAATATGGAATCGAAAGCAGGGTTCGTAGGGTTGGATTTTAGCTTGACTATATACTGCATTGCAAGCTTTTTCATTCTTATATCTATGGGGAGTTCTCCAGCCTCCACATGGAGGCTTGGGATAGGTAATGTACGAAACGCGCCAAGACAGAGACGCAGGGCAGCATTTTGTATTGGTTCCAGTATTTTTAGGTACGACTTCCTTGCTGCTCCATATATTATGGATCCGTAGTCTAGCTTGGATTGAATTAGACTCCGATATAGCAGCAGCAAAGTATCTCTGTCAGCTCCCCAGTCCGTATGGCTGAGCACTCTAAGTATGTTTAATGACTTTTGGCATTTTCTCTTAAGTTTCTTAATGTGGGGGAGAAAATTAAATTTGGAATCTAGAGTAAGGCCTAAAAATTTTGTAGTTTTCACGACAGGGATCTTCTTTTTGTGTATAAATAGTTCAGGGTCTGGGTGGAGTCCACTTAAATTACAAAAATGCATACTAACTGTTTTGGAGTCCGAAAATTTAAAACCATTATCGTTTGCCCAATTTTGAATTTTGTTTAAACATAACTGTCATTTTCTTTCTAGTGTGTTCATGTTTTTTCCATAAGTAAAAATGACAAAGTCATCAACATACAAAGAGCACTCTATGCCAGGGGACAGAGCATTTATGATGCTATTTATTTTAATGTTGAACAGGGTGACTGACAGTATGCTGCCCTGGGGTACACCCATTTCCTGGTCCTGAATGTCAGAAGCGGAGTTACCCACTCGAACCTGAAATTTTCGGTCTTTCAGGAAGTCCCCCACAAAACGGGGAAGATGTCCTTTAAGCCCCACAAGCTCCAGGTCACGTAGAATGCCATGTTTCCAGGTTGTGTCATAGGCCTTTTCTATATCGAAGAATACAGCTACTAGATGTTCCCTTCTGAGTAATGCATCTCAAATACAAGCTTCCAGCCTTACCAGGTGGTCAGTTGTTGTCCGCCCTTGCCGGAATCCGCACTGGTAGTTAGAGATCATTTTATTCCTCTCCAGGTACCAGACCAGCCTACTGTTAATCATTCTTTCCATGGTTTTGCAGATGCAGCTTGTTAGTGCTATTGGTCGATAGTTAGCTGGGTCAGAGCCGTCTCTTCCCGGTTTAGGTATCGGTATAACTCTGGCTTTCCTCCAGCTGTTTGGGAAAGCGCCTATTTGCCCCACACAGTTATAGACCGATAGTAGGACTGCCAATGAGGGTTCGGGAAGGTGCTTGAGGAACTGGTAATGGATTTCATCTTCTCCAGGCGCTGTGTCATGTGACTTGTCTAGCGATTCCCTCAGTTCCTCAAGCGAGAACGGTTTGTTGTAGTCTTCATTGTTCTCTGACCTGAAATCAATGGAGTGTCTTTCCTCCATGTTTTTGACTTTTTGGAACTCTGGCGTGTAATGTGCAGTGGATGACTTTTCTGCTATTGAGGGTGCAAGGCAGTTAGCTATTTCTCTGGGGGACGTGACAGTTCGTCCTTGGTTTTTTAAATGCCCTATTGCATTTGATTCTTTCCCTTTGATTCGCCTTACTGCCTTTCAGACCGCTTTAGCAGAAGTTTAGGCATCCAGACTGCCGACAAAACTTCTCCAGGAATTCCTTTTGGCTGACCGTATGGTTTGTCTAGCCTTTGCTCTAGCTATTCTGAATAGCTTTAGGTTTTCCTGGGATGGATTTTTTATAAATGCAGCCAGTCATTTTTTCCTATCGCCAATAGCACTTTTGCAGGCTGTATCAAACCATGGTTTGCTAGGCCGTTTTGGATTTGCGGAGGTTAGGGGGACAACTTTCCTGGCTATACTAAGTAGCTTGCTAGCAAAGGTATCGGCTGGGTTCTGTTCATCGAGGATATTTTCTGTGATATCCTCTGAGCATCTTTTTTGGAATTGTTCCCAATCGGCCTTATTCAGTTTCCACCGCTGATGTCGTCCCAATGAGGGGAGATTGTTAGCAATGATGATTGGGATCATTGCTAACTGACCATTTAAAGTCGTCCAGAAGTCCAGGGACGCATACGGTGAGGTCAATGCATGTGAGAGATTCAGTTCCTGGGTGCAAGTAGGTCGGTGATGCATCATTAAGTATGCATAAATCATGTTGGAGGAAGATATCCTCCAGCATACGGCCTCTTGTGTCGGTATTGCTGGATCCCCACATGGTGTTATGGGCATTGAAATCCCCAAGGATTATGTATAGCCGGGGGAGTTGTTTCAATAGGTCCTCCATGTCTGTTTGGTTTAATGGAGCACCTGGTGGTAGATACAGGCTGCAGCAAGTGATAACCTTGTGAAGGGTTATCCTAGCTGCTACGGCCTGTAGTGTGGTCTGTAGTTCTACCCTCTCATGGGGGGGTGCTATCCTTCACAAGGATACAGACTCCACCTGATGCTCTCTCTGCATCCTCAACATTCTTGCTGTAAGCACTGTAGCTTCGGAAGCTGATGCTATCTTTCAGAAATGTTTCCTGTAGGCAGACAGCTACAGGAGTCTTGGAGTCCATCAGTAGCTGCATTTCCTCATAATTAGCCTTGAGGCCTCTGCAATTCCACTGTACAATTCTGGAATCCATGGCTTATTCTAGATGACCTACTTGGAGCTATTTGGCCTTGGGAGGCCCCCGCAGGGGTTTCCCTTAATTCCAGTGACCTTGGTATTTTTATTCTTGGGTTTGGATGCAGAGGAGGACAACCCCCTTTTGGGGAAAGTCTTTCTCTCTGGAGAGGGGAGATCCCTCTGGTTAGAGCGGAGGTTATTTCCTCCTCGCTCACCTAGGGCATCCTCTTCGCTTTGATTTCTCCCCTTAGGGAGTTGGTCAACCTCTAATTCGGTAGAGGTTGGGGTGTCTGACTGGTTTCTCTGAGGAGAACCTGTGTCAGACATGATGTCTCCGGGTTCTCCCGGAGTATTGGTTTGGACATGCTGCTCAGTCTCCATGCTCTCATCAGCGAGCACAGAGAACCTGTTCTTTACCATGACAACAGGGCTTTCTTGTTTCTTCAGAGGTGTGTTCTTTGGCGGTGTTTGCGTCTGAGTTGGAGGAGGAGGAGGGGGTGGTGGGGTCAATGTGTCCGTCTGTGTGGCTAAGGATCTTCCTATCTTAGCAACAGCCTGGGCATAGGTCTTTGTCAAGCCGAATTGGCCCTTGGGTAGGGCCAATACAGCTGATTTTGCCTGGCAGAACGTACATCCATTTCTTGTCTTGTAATCCTGCACGACAACCTCCTGTTGCTCAACCAATGGGCATCAGGATACACAAGCAGATCCATGTACAAAGAAATGATTATGTCTAACAAACTGGACAGTATTAACTTCCTTGTCCTCAAAGAATAATCTACAATTTTTCAACTAAGAACAGGACACACACCTCTATTAAGTTACCATCTTAACAAAATAAACTCGACACAACTCCCCTTTGCAGACACTGCGCCCGCTCTTATGAAACCGTAAACCATATCCTCTTTGAATGCCCCTTCCTAATTCACCTTAGGCAGACCTTACTTCCATTACAGCCCAACTTAACCAACACCCTGTATGGCAGTGCTGAACAACTGAAGAAAACAGCACACTATTTTTCCATGGTACAGTCTGCAAAAAAGACTTCACCACTCAGAAACAATAAAGCTGGCTAGAAGAAGAAAATGAAAAAGAAGAATGTAAACTTGATACTTTTAAAAGACAGTAAACAATGAATACTATTTATTAATGCTTTACATGACAGTATTCTCAAAAAAAATACAGCTATGATAATCTTAGAACTTAATTATTATATTATTTTACAAAAAGAAGTTAAATCTGCATAAACTATTTTTTAAAAACATTTACTATATTTTTTTAGCAACAAAAGTTATAAAATCTAAGAGCTTTAAGCTACATATAAGTCTATAAGCTTGATCATGTCGAAGGTAAAATTGACTAAGCTGGATGTGTTGAAAGTTAAAATCAAAATAAAATCTTAAATTGTAAAGAAGCTATGGGAAGCAGCTAGCTAAAAATGAATCTTAAAAAAATGTAATCTTCTTACAAAATCATATAAATTAATAACATGAAAAAACATTTCTTGACCTACTTTAGCTAGACTAGTGAGCTAGATACAGTAGTATACAAATGACTAAAAAATAACAATTAGACTTTCCCCTCGCTAATAAGAATTAATATCTCTATTGTCAATTCTCAAACAAACTAGACATAAATCTAGCTAGTTCTATACCTAGTTCTAAATCTGAATTTAGATTCAAGAAATAAGTCTATGTCTAGATCTAGAGCTACATCTAAGTCTAGATCTACAAATAGATCTAAGTCTAGATGTATAATTAGATCCAAGTCTAGATCTAGATCTAGAACTAGACATAAATTATGTACGTTCATTGTATTATTTCTTAAATAGAATTATGCAAATTTTGTTTTGCATGTGTGTTAATGTTAAGACATATTTTTCACGTACAGAAGAAGAAATATTTTGTTCGCTATTCTGGTAATTTTAGTTTGTTATAAAAGAATTGTTAAATCCCTAATATTACACAACACATGGCTACCATCCATACTTCATACTTAGAGTGGTCTTCTAATAATTTATCAAAAACATAGAGATATCCTTCATGCGAAATTTTGTCTTTTTCTCGCTTCGACTGGACGTTTTCAATTGTTTATATAGACCGCCAACAGGTTTTCAGCTAAAAATATAATAGTATGAAATGGTGAAAGTTTTTCTAGTCTGTCAGCGTGCTGGAAAAATAATTAGTGAATGGTCAAAACTTAGTGTCGTCAATCTGTTTAAATCTATTGTCACCCCTAGTGTTTGTTTACATTGGTGGATTCACGTTAGAGTTTGTACTGACCACATTCCGTGTCTTGATCTTTATATGTGTGGAGTTATTGTCGACATTCAGCGTAATAAAGCTTTAGATGTTAACATAGTTTTTGTTATAGGAAAGTATTACATAAATGTCAAATACATATATTTTGGAAAGAAATGGAAAAATGTCATCCAGTGCGATCAGCAGAACTCAAACATAAATAAAGGGGAGGGTATAGCATGTCATTACCATTCAGGAATCTGACTTATTATAGGCCTATATTTATGAAATAAGCAAAACCTTTATATCTATTAAAAAAAATCAATTCGCTGTATTTATAATATACATACAATATTATGGTAGAGTAAAATAAATACGCTATAAATACGTTATAAACGCTACGTGCTTCTAAAATTATCGTGAAGTTATATCTCGCGTCAAAACGTCCCCAGAGCCAAAACGGCTCTCTCCAAAACATCTCGCGCCAAAACGGCGTGGCCAAAACGGCGTCGCCCAACGTCACGTACCGAGAATCTACTGTATCTAGACTAGAACTCGTATGAATTTACGCGTTTAATCTATAAAGTTACTAGACCTAGAGTAATGTTATAATCATGAATAGTATGCATTTGTAACCGGGTAATGGTGTACTAAATCCTGTTCATATCCGATTCATTTCTGAGTGTGATATTACTGTTTACAAAATGAATCAATTTGCACCCCTAAGCTGTCAAAAGATAAGTTTTTTTCCTTAATAATTAAAATTGTTTAAAATTATTATTACATTTATAATATTTATATCTTGACTTTATTTAGTCTTATTTAGACTATCAAGTGTAGGCCCCTATAATGAGAATATATCAAAAAAGCGCGCTATAAAAGTAGTTCGTTATTTTCGAAAATTATAGCTAAATCGAAGTTCGTATCAAATTTAAAAAAACAACATTTTAATCAGTGCTCTATTCAATTTTAATGGAAAATCTATTTTTTAATGATCCGTTGACTCTTTTACCATTGTGACCTTAGATGCACATTTTTTGTACCAATGCGCGAATCCATGAATGAAGCTTGAGCTATTAATGAAGAAGTCCACGATCTTTTTTTACAAAAAATTATCCCCTGAAGTTTTTCATTAAAAAGTGGTGTATGTTTTTGAAAAATCTGCTTGCATAATATAATATATATTTTTTAAATTATATGGTTCACTTTCGGAAAAGAAAAAAATAGCCGTTGTATCAGAACTTTGAATGCTCTAAAATATCATGATGTCCGATTTTCTCTTCTAGTTTCTGAGATCTAAACGAGTCGGACGGACGGACAGACAGACAGGTCACACAAAAATAATAGCGTATTTTCCCTTTCGGGGGCCGCTAAAAATAAGCCATTGATATTTTTTCAATTGTGACCTTATATGTATTTTTTTTTATGTATGCGTGAATTTATAAATGGGAACTAGGGTTTTTAATAAAGAAGACTGTGACCTTTTTTTAAAAAATAATCTCCCTGAAAATGTTTATTAAAAGTGGTGTTTTTTAAAATAAAAATCTGCTTGCATAGATATTTTAAATTTCAATATTTTTTTTTTTTCGGAAAAGAATAATATGTTTGTTGAACTAGATGTTTGAAGTGTCTAAAATATCATTATGTTTGATTCTTACGTTCTTTTCTGAGATTTTAAAGGAAAAGACATAAGAATAGACAGACATACATTACAAAAATAAAGCGGCTATTTCCATTTCGTTGGGGGGGGGGTCGTAAAAGTGTTTCTATAGCGTACCTCCACTCAATCGTAGTGTTTTTATGGAATCTAGCTCTCCAAAAAGTTCTAATTGTGTCATGAGCATGTGGTCATCACAAGCAATATCCAGGGTTATGTCGTCCACGAGAAATGTTCTTGAATTTTGACATAACTTACCATCTAGAAATAGGCTAAGATCATCCAACGGAACTGTAAAAATTACATAAAACATTAATTCAGTTCATATCATCTTAAGTATATAATAATACTAGAAAGAGATACTTTTAAGTTCGCTGTGTGAAATGGTTAAAAATATTTAAATAAATCATTAAACTTGATAGTTCCCTCTATTATTTATTTATTATTTATTTTACATTGAAAAATAATGACGGTCAAACTAATAATTTTCTTAGTGAGTACAATTTCTAGAAAAATCATTAGATCTGTTTTCGAGAACCATGTCCACCCACCCAGGTTTCCCCGATGAATTTCTAAGCTGAGTAGAAGTAAGGTAATAAGTAAATGCAGAAAAAGGTTACATTGTAAAGTTTAGAATATATCAAATCATATTTAATACATAAGTAAAAAGATTGAAATACATTGAAGAATATTTCAAAACGTTTTTTATACTAACGATAAGATTATATAAATTTAGTACGCTGATGTGAGCCATAGTTTGGTTAGAATGAGTACATTGAAATATGTTAAATTACTATCACGTTAAGTGTTTACAGTATGTTTAAAAAGAGATGAATATTTAAATTCGGTATCTTTCAAGGGACATTCAGTTACGAATATTCAGTTGTTAGAGAGAAATATATATTTTCTTCAATAACACTTAATTATTTTATTGTTGTGGAGGCTGGTTGATTAAAGGCGAGAAAAAATTCCAAAATGTAAATATTTTTGCTTTGGAGAAAGATACATGTAGGATTTCTCTCCATTCTCCTGTCGCTCGAAGAGTCTATATGGAAAACACTATTTCCCTGAAGTGTACCTCATTGACTTTAATGAATAGTGAGCACTACTGGTTGTGCGAGAGGAAATTGTTTCCTTATGACTATGCTTTGTTTACTAGGCCTGAATGTCTTGCATACCATGTCTACTTGTCTGATATGTCCACAAGCTAAAGTGTGTATGTTTCCCATTCAAACCATTGCTTAATTCAAGTAAAACTCTCTACACGTTTTAGAGCTCCAACTATCCCATTTTTCTTTTGATAACTTAGTTGCAAACTTTTCAAAAACAAGCCTCTTTAATAAAGTTTTGTCATAAGGAGTGGCAATAAATGGTATCTTGAGCAATTTAATATCTTGCTGTCATTAAATGTTTAAACATCCTCTTTAGAAGTAAAACAGACGTTAGGCGTAAGGCAAATCAATAGGATATCCTTTTAGCGCTCTCTCCTGAAAAAATTCGTCATCTTTCATCTGTTGCTATACAAGTTGACGCTGATAAATAATTAAACATAACTTTTCCAATCATTTATTTTCAATTCAAAGAATCTCCATAAAAGTTAATATGGAGGTGCCACACATAGCCTCGATTAGAAACGGTTTAGTAAATGGGTTTATGAAATATAGGTTTCAATTGTTAAAAATCACGAGAAGCAAGAATTGATTTTCCCAAAATGCTTGGTCCCTCTTTTCAAATTCTATGGCCATATTACAAGATCTTCGGGGCTCGCAAAGACCTTTCTTTAGGAAAAAGTAGCTAAAAGAATAGGAAGAGGCAGACAGAGAAAGCGATGGGAAAACGACTTAATAGAATGGACGAGCCTGCCATTGAAAGAGGTTCTAACTAAAGCAAAAGAAAAAGAGAGGAATGGAGAAAGACGGACGACAAATCTTACATGGTGAAAACGGTCCAAGGGACTAAGAGATATGTAAAGGTAAAAAAAACAATGCACTACTGTATATCTCCAGCTTTATATAATGGGTACAAAGAATATACTTTTCAGTGTCATTCCTTCGACATTCTGAGAATGTCAGCAAGATTTGAAGTCTTGCAGTTTTTTCAATGATTTATATTTGTCAACAGTTATTTTTTTCAGAATTCAGGTGTCAGAACGCCATAATTCTTGAAGTGTGTGTGTTTAATTTCTGAGATGTGACACTAATAATACTACGTTTAAAAAATACTAACTTGCTTCTGAATAAATAAGAACAAAGCAAAAACAATGGTGACCGGCTGATGCTGTATATGACGTAATTTATCTATCTGATTTTTAATACAAATGAAAAAGTATCGAATGACGTCCACTTTCCTCAAACTGCTTTGATCACATGGCTTTTGTCTCACGGCTTACGACTAAAATTTATATTTAAACATGAAAACATTGTTGAAGAACCAGGAGGGCTAATACATATTTGCGCACAAGATTTTTAAGCGTTTGCACTAAAAGAAATAAATTCGTTATAATACCATCTAGCACGATTTTCATACAAATCATTTAACCGAAAAAGGAATACAGGTACTTAAAGATAATTAGAAAGTAATTTGCTAAATTGTTATAATTAAGAAGATAGATTTTCATAAATCTTTTGACATTAATTTATTTAACTTGCGAAAAAAAAATCATGTAAATAAAAATTCCTTGAATAACCTATTACTGATAATAAGATTTTTTGCTACGTTTTAGAGGAAGTCAGAAAATAAATTTTTAACAATCCTTTTTTATTTGTTTCATTAAAAAATCAAGAAAAATTTATTATCGATAATTAAATTTTTGCGACGTTTTAGCAACAAAATAAAATGTTATATATGTCAAAAAAGCGATTTCAAACAAACATTTAACTTTCATTATTTTATTTAATATCGGAAACAGTATTTTTTCATTAATGATTTTGAAAGATTTTAGGAAGAAAATTAAATGTAATATAAGTTAGATGAGAGTTTTCAAACAGTTCTTTGGCGTTACTTTTTCAATAAAAAAATCTGGTTCAAAATATTATCAATATAGGAAGATTTTTGGAAAGAAAATAAATATGATACATGTCAAAAGAGCAATTTCAATCCATAATTTGAAGTCTATTTTTTTCTTTTTTAAAATTAAAAACAAACTCTTATCGATAATTACACTTGGAATTTTAGTGCAAAAAAAAAATAAAGAAAAAAAAAAAATCAAAAAAGAGAATTCTTACTAATATTTGGTGATAATTTGATTCGTTAAAAAAACAAACAATATTATCTATAATAAGATTTCTGCAAAGGTTTGGAAAATAAAATGTAAACGTTGGAAGAACAATTTGAAGTAATCATTAGGCGTACATTTAGTTTTCATTAAAAAAAACAACAGAGAAATTTTTATTGATTATCGTTTTTTTTTTTTTTTTTTTTGTTTGTTTTTGACAGTTTTTAGCAAAAATATTTAAAGAACCCAAAAAGTAAGAAAAGCAATATCAAACGGAGAGGCAACACAAAGCTATTTTTACCCCTTTATTGCATCGTTAATACTTACATATAGATATACATTTTATTGACACTTTTCAGATAATGTTTTGATACAAACATTCATTTTAAATTAAATAAGAAACATTCACACTTGTTTGCTTTTAAAGATTTTTTCGCGAATTCTAGCAGACATAACTCAGGTAAGAAATCGGTCTTTTAGAAGTATGTATGAAAGAATGATAAAGCTTGCCCTGGATGTAGCAAAATATGTAGTTCACAGAAAGGGCTGCCTAGCCACGAAAAATTTTGCACTCCTCACTAATCTTTGGGTTCTAACACAGGCCAGAATATATATATTGTTATAAACCTGGTGGTGGCACAGATAGGGGTAGTGGTGTGAGTGTAGTCAGCCGACGAAAATTGCACCAGGCCAGCGCTAGACGAGTGTCAACACGATGGTTCGGGAAGGATCGACGTCGTGAACAGAGCTCAGGAGCGTCACGAGAGTTGTAGTCATCTGTTAAATAGAAACGTCGAGCGGCATTCTGTCCGGTTCGAGAAGGTCAGTAGGAGCCCTATATAAGAGCGAAGGTGTCGCAGTCAAGACGGTGGAGAAAAGTGGCAAGCGTGTTTGTAAGAGTGGTGGTTGAGTTACAGAACTAAAAACTGTATGCTATGTATTTATTTCTGAGAGGGAAACATTTTTAAAGGTAAAAAAAAATGTGTGAGTAGATTTGCAAGAGCCAAATTTTCTTTTAAACATTATTTTAAGGCTCTCAGCAAAGATAACTTTGCTTAAGTCGGAATACAAACATATTTAGCCACTATTGTTACTTAGCAAAACAACAACTGCCTTTTATTTTATAGCAAAAATGAAGAAATATTAAATACATATTGTTGTTTTTAAAAGTTGCGGAAAGAATTTAAAAAATTATTAGAACGCACAAATCATAAGTTTAGACATAGAAGATATTAATATTGCTTTGTTTTTATTAAATATCTTTAAATGTATTAATTCTTGAGATTTACTTCTTTACATTTAGGTAAACATCTCCCAATGCAGAAAATAAACGTATCAGTTGAGTATGACTCATTGTTAGATTTTATTGTGACCGCGTAAACAAATTGATGACTATTATAAATCTATATATCTAGTGCATTTTTTTCTTAGCATATAACTTCTTTTAGTTTAAATAGGTTAGCATAAAATTCCCTTATCATGGCAGTGTAATATTTTAAATAATTGAATACTTTCAATGTCACGCTGCTCAAATAGCCTCTAACAACTAGTCCAACTCTTGGCCTTCCCGTGTGTCTCAGATACTGAACCCGGAGGAACTGTTATAACTATCAGAAGAAAGGGGCAAAAGCGAAAAAATGGCGCCACCTAAAACAGTAAGTTTCGGTCAGAACGGGGCTCGTTAGCCTTGGTTGGCTACTCACCTAGGAGAAGGAAAACTCATAGTCCAAACTTCCACTGCCTTGCGGATATACCCAAACACGGGACATGCTTAGGGAGACAACCCTAAGGTATAAACAGGAGATGGTGACTCTTAGGCACATTCTTGCAAATTGTACTACAGCCAGGCAGAGCCTGCGATGATAGTGCGGTGATACTGACCCTAAAGTGTTTTGGATATTCCGTTCATTTGGTCTCATCAGCTCTCGCGGAAAGGGAGAACTGCTCTGTGGGCGGCATCGTTCTGACCATAGACAATGCCCAGGCTTTCATCTCGCTTTCTTAAAGTCCAAACCCAAAAACTGGAGAGTATACTCCATCTTCGCTTTTCGCGTCGACCAAACATGGGAACTGGCAGTTACAGATTATAAGCTGGGAAGCCCCCATTCACTAATGTGCTGTCCCGACATGCCTGTCTTCCTCGTTTGGGTACACGAGGATAGAACAAAATATTAAAAGCAGGCTCACAGCCAATGCACCAGTCAACATGAAGAAAAAAATGAACTCCAATCTCCACAGTAGAGCTGAAGTGCAACGGCTTAGAAAGACTCCTGTGAATACGCCTTAACACATCTATTAAACACGTAACTTGATAAGTGCCTATGATTCTACTATGAGCTTAACGGCGCCTGCTCCGAAAGTTTCAATATAAACACCGAAGGCATCTATCTCAACTTCAGATTTGATGTCAAACTTCTAAATGAGGGCCTAAACTAAAATCGGAACCACCCTCATATAAGATATACTATTGGCGAACGATGCAGCAAGAGTGGCACACTTACAAGAGGAACTTCAGTCACGAATGTCCCGCTTTTTTAAGGCTTAAAAAAAGTATGGCTTAACCATTTGCACAAATAAAAACTAATGTTATGGGACTCCCTGCTACATCACCAACTTTATCCTCATTAACGATAACAAGCTGAATGCCGTAAATGAATTCTGCAATTCAAGATGACCTGTCTTTACAAGAGGAGATAAAACGCATAGGTAATGCCGCATCGACATTTGCTAGACTCCGACCAAGAGTTTGGGAAAACCAGAAGCTCATTACAGCGACCAAACTGGAGGTCTACAAGGAATACTTTCTTAGCACGCTACTGTACGGCAGTGAGTCGTGGACAACCTACACAAAAAAAAGAGAGAAAACTAAACTCACTCCACTTGCTCTGCATTCAAAGGATCTTGAAAATAACGAAAATAACATGGAAAGAAAAAGTTTGCAATACTGAGATCCTCGCAAGAACGGGCCTTCCCAGCTTCTTTACACACCTCAGGAAACTCCGCCAGCGCTGGCTCTGATATGTTTGCCAGATGGATGACAATCTGAACCCGAAAATCCTTCTGTACAGGAAACTCGCGTCTGGCTTAAGAAAAACTAGTCGCCCCCACTTCCGTTATGTGGATGTGATAAAGCGGGTTTTAAAATCAGTAAACATTGATGCAGGCCATTAGGAAGACAAAGCTCTAGACCGCAATAGCTGAAGAGAGACAGTAACCAAGAAAGCTTTGCACGGCGAGAAAAAATGTGGCAAATTGTCAGTTCCACTATAACAAAGCGAAGGCAACCTTGACCTACAATATATTTGGACTGGACGGAGTGTATCTCCAAAATAGGATCCACAGCCATATGAAAATGTTTTCGAGGTGAACCATAATCGTTCTACGACTGAAGAAGACAAATATATTTTTTTTTGTGCTTGTAAATTCATTATATATATGTCCGGTAAAAGTCTTAACTAACCTAATCTAGGGTAATTAACATAGTATAAATATTCAAAGGTGAAGGAAAACCTCACGCGCTGGTGTGTAGAAAAACCAATGACGTCATATAACAATTGTTGGCTTGGTGATCTATTGGAATAATTCGATTGGTTAGAGAGAACGTCTGGGGAAGGAGCCAAGGAAATGATGAAATAAAGCGGGATTTATGGGGATTTAGGAGATGTAATTTTAAGTGACAAGTCATATATTTTTTCAGTTGTGAAATTAGATCAAGTATTTCTGAATCTTTTTGTTATTGAGCTTTAAAATAAAATATTTCTTTGATACAGTTTTATTTTGTACATAAGTTGGTTCCTAGATATTAAATTAAATTTCTGTATTTGAATTAAAAGGATCTTTGTTATTTGAATTCCAAGACATAGTTAGATCTAGAGATAATATGTACATAATCCCAGGCAAGTCACAGGAACATCTGACATCTCAAGAGAGCTTTGATATATTTGGCACCTTCCGACGAATTTTGGCAAAGAAAAAAAAATTATTAAAGATCCTGCGTATTAATTTTTAAAAATTTTCTTAAATTTTCAGAATAAAGATCTTCAAGTTGAAATCAGTGATCTACTGTGTCATAGTTTTATCAATTTCAAATCTAACATCAAAATCTAAGATCGAGTCTATCGTCTTCTCTTTTGATCTATAGATACATTATCGGCACAGTAGATAAGAACAGTATTATTTAACTGGCAAACATCAGTAGAAACATTTCTACTAAAACGTTTTAAGACCTATCTGTTTAAAGCTTTTTTTATATTAACTGTCATTTTAACTCTCGTGTCTGTATTTGTAATGTTATTACAGCGCCTTGAGCCTACATTTTGTTTTTTAACAGCGCATTATAAATAAAATTATTATTATTATTTTGTCGTATGACACGACATTACTAGATCGACAAAAGAGTAGTATTCTGTTACTAGAATTTCTTATCTCCAGTAGCACCCAAATGAGCAAATAATCTGACTTTTGTTCCTGAACTATTGCAATTTGGTAAATCATTTATGTAAATTAAAAATAGTAGTGGATCTAGGATTGTTCATTTTGGTACACCTGAGTTTACTGTTATTGTTACTGTTATTAATTTAGAGCCATTTATTATTACAGTTTGTTCTCTCCCTATCAGAAAATCCACTGATGCAATGGACCACTAATGCCGATATATTTTAGTTTTTTAAGCAAACTATGATGGTGAACTTTGTCAAAAGCCTTGGAAAAATTAGTTAGATAGCATTTATTTGCACACTATTATCTTATCTTATTTTATGTTATACAATACAGACGTTACTTTAAAAAAAAATTACGTCCTACGCGTCATGCATTTAGTCATGCATATTAACCAATGACTTAAATTCTGCCAAGTCAGTGGTTTTCCTGACTAGCACTCAGGCAACCCATTCCATGCTCTAATAGCACTAGGGAAGAAGGAGTATTTGTAAAAATTTGTCCTAGCATATGGGACGAGGAATGTGCCTTTATCTTTGTGTCTTTCAGAGTATTTTATTAAATTTTGTTTTTGTTATGAATCTCAATGCTCTATTTTGTGTCTGTTCCAGTTTCTTAATGTTTTCTTGAGTTGAGGGGTCCCAAACGGAGGATGCATATTTTATTATTGGCCTAAATAATGTTAAATAATTTTTTAGTTTTATGTTCTTATTTGATTTATAGACATTTCTTCTAATAAACCCTAATGCTTTGTTTGATTTTTTTTATAAATTCATCAATATGAGGGCTCCATGAATTTTTATTTTATTTTTCATAACAACTAGGTGTCATGTATGACATGTGTATAGTTTTAGAACCCCTGTAATATTGATGACTTGTAATCACTGAACCATTCCGTGCACGATTAGCATGAGATTTTTCCTGGTCGGGAACTGACCACGAGGCGGACATCTGAGTTGATTTTGGACTCTCGTAGAGACATTCGCGTCATCACGCCTATAACAAAACCAGGCTGTGACATATAGTGGCCAGTATGTTGTGTGCTAGACACGCACGGACTCAAAACGCAAATATCACTCAAGCGAAACCAGTCACAAGTTTTCAAATAGATCATGATTGAACTAGCCAGTGCCGGCAATTTTTTTTGTTGTTCACCGGTTGACCTCTACACACGGAAGTTAATTTCTGCAATTTTTTCGTTCCCTGGTTGACCTCTACACACAATTGTGACTGTTACATACCGAAGTTATTGTGTTCTCCAAGTCAGTAATCTCTTCAAGGAAGAATATCTTATTTCTCCACTATTGTCGACATCTTGAGATTCAGCACGGCGTGACAGCACCATCTGCAGAAACCGAAGACAGCTGATACACTTGTGTGGGTGAAAAATTCAAGGCGTTGCTTGAAGACAGTTGATACGTCGTTTCTACGTGAGCGCTCGTCACCAGCTCTTGACACGCTCCTGCATTGTTGAGGTTTCACCTTACATTGCTATACAGAAGGTCCTACATTTAGACCTCTGTTCACTTATGGTCATTATATTTTTTTTTCAGCGACTTTACATATTTGGATTATCTAAGCTGAAGTCTTCTACTTAAGTACTGTTGGATTATTGGTATAATTGTGCAAGTACTTTTGTATTATTTATCTTTGACGTTGAAGTTGGACTAACTTGGACTAACTTGTACCTATTGCCGCTTTCCTAGTCATCGTTATAAGTCGAAGGAATAACATGTGACTGTATTACTACACTTACCTTTTGGATTATACTTATTGGATAAGTCACCTATTGGATTATCTGCACTACTACGCTACGTTGGAAAGAGGATGTAAGTTAACTATTTAAGATTGAAATCTTATATTGAGTATTGATATTGACATTGAATTTCCTTATTTCTATATATTTGTTACTTTCAAGGGTGGCTGGAGAGGGACAATTTTATGACTCATCATAATAATAGGATCTATTAGGGAATATCCTATCTGTTCTTTTACCTTCAATAAGACCCAACGCGTTTAAGGTCATCCTTGTTGGTAGGGAGGTACTAGATCATATTGGGAAATATTTATTAGCTGTTTTAGTCTTGTTTGTGTATTTTGTCAAAGTATTCTTTTGGTATTTATATTGTTGTTTGTGTAAATCTTTGTATCTACATATTTGTAATTCTCCTGTCCTATTTATTCTTTTTATTGATTTCTTTTTATAGCAGACTGTTTCGTCATTCATATTGTTTCTGTGTTTGTTTTTTATACATTGTACTTATATTTTTGCTTCTTTTTAATTAATTTTTTTTTCTATTATAACTGGCATAAACAATAGCCATACATGCTTCATATTGAGAAATATTTGAGCTATTGCATTTGTGAATATAATTGATTTGATACATATAATTATTTGAATATATAACTATTAAGAAAGTTCATTGATCTTAAAAAAAAATTTTTGTAAAAATATATTGCATCATAACACACATTCTCCCAGTGTAATATTTGTAACACATCTCATTTTTTTTGTAAACTATATACTTTGATTGATTTACTTCAACTACTCATTGGACATAGAGTGTACATAAATAATAACCATGGCATCATATGATAAAATTCTAGAACTTGTAAAGGTGATGGAACTAGAAGGGGAGGAGAAAAAGGAGTTTATTAAAAAAGATTTAGAAAAGGCTGAAAAGAAGGAAAAAGAGAATAAAGATAGGGAAGAAAGAGCTGCGGAAAGAGCTCATCAGAAAGAACTTAAAGACTTAGAAGTAAAACATAAAGAACTAGAGACTAAACAAAAAGAATTAGAGACAAAACAAAAAGAAAGTCAGGACAAAGTAGAGTTAGCTAAATTAGAAGCAGCCAAAATTAATCCCAACATTATTACCCAGCAAACTACTAACAAACCATTCATTTCCAAATTTCATAAATTTAATATCAAGGAGGAGACATTAGAAAATTACATAGTTCAGTTTGAACATATTTCATCCACCTATAATTTAAACAATGAGGATATGGCAAAACATCTGCTGGCTAATTTATCAGGAGAACCCCTAAACATAATAAGCACACTTACAACTGAACAAAAAAAAAAAGACTACCTTGCTGTTAAAACTAGACTTTTGGAACATTTTGGAAAAAGTGAAGACTATTATAGAAAACTCTTTAAAAAAATTAAACTAAATAAAGATGGAGACTTCAATAGAGTTATATTTGACTTGAAGGCAAATATGCTTAAGTGGTTAGAACTAGCTAAATGTGACATTAAAGATCCAATTCAAATTTTAGACATGATCCTAATTGACAATGTACTATCTAATGTAACAGACTTAGTGTTTACTTTTCTTAAAGAAAAGAAGGTAAAAACAGAAACTGATCTCATTACTAATTTAAACCTTTTTAAAGATAGCCATCCTGGTCATACCATGGATAAAAGAGACCTACATCAATTAGCCGCAACAGTCAGTACATCAAACAGTAATACTAATGATAGATTTAAATTCTCTAACTCAAAAACTTGCTTTAATTGTGGCAAGAAGGGCCATGTTAAAAGCCAATGCAGACAAATTAATTAAACTACGTGAACTGTTGACCTGGAATCTTTTTGAAAAACAACTCACAAATGTAAATATTGTTGATTTTTTTCCAAGTAGTACACACTTAAATGCTATCATTTTTTATGCTATTGTACTGTAAATACCGCATATGTGTGCTATAAATAGCAATTATAGACAATGTCACGGTAACCTTGTATAATGGTGACAGAACTTAGAATAATATAAGTAATACTAAACACAAATATACTTGTATAGATGTATATAAATTTTTGGGAACTTCTTCAATAAATTCACTTAGTGTGTCAAATGATACACATTGGTTGTGTTATATCATAGAAATAATTTGATGTAAAATGACTTTAAGATTTTTTTTCTCCTCTTATAATTGAGATGTCAATGTATATTAACAGAATGAGCACATAGCAATTAAACATGCTCATGTAAAATATCTCACTATACTTGTAAATAGATATATTATTAATTTAACTAGATTTCATGAGACTAAAGCCTCAAATTGTATTGATATTTTTTCAATAACATACTGGTACAGTAGATGTAATCATACTAATGTATATTTTTCTAAGCAAACATTTTGAGAATTGAACAATGCATTTGTCAATTAGTATATGGAACCATTCATAGTTAAAATGAATGACATGACATTAATATTTATGTATAATTAAGCAACCAGTATTGAAGTGATTAAGTAGATCAACTTGACATGAGTGATTTAGCTACTAGACATATATATATAGAACATTACTATCATATGTACTTTTGTAAAAGATTTTTTTCAAAAATCTTTTCCAGGGGAAGGGGCGTATGTCATGTATGACATGTGTATAGTTTTAGAACCCCTGTAATATTGGTAACTTGTAATCACTGAACCATTCCGTGCACGATTAGCATGAGATTTTTCCTAGTCGGGGACTGACCACGAGGTGGACATCTGAGTTGATTTTGGACTCTCGTAGAGAGAGGTATATTATGGATATCTTGTCCAGTGTAATAATGTATAGATATTAAGGTTGATTTTTTGGAGTATATGTGATATCTGAAGTATTTCATTGGATTATAATTCACTATGTTATTGTGAATATTTCTTGATGGCTGGACTTGCCAATATCTTTTATGAATTATATTTTACATGTAATAAAAACCATGTCTGCTACAAGTGAGTCTATTACTTATTCTAAAGGTTGTAATCAGAGTGGTCAGTATGTTAGTGTTCTCACGCACTGGCAAATCTAGTGCGCGTGTGGAAGTACTTAGTTATCAGCAAAGAACATTGTAGAGGTATCTACAACACAGAGACATTCGCGTCATCACGCCTATAACAAAACCAGGCTGTGAAACTAGGTAGTTTGCGTTTTAAGTGTTACTGGTATATTTATTATATCCCGTTGATCGATTTATATTTTCTATTCGGGTCTACGTTTGTCCTTGGCAATGGATTTTCTTTTTTTTTGTATTTCGCGGCCTATATAAAAACAATTCCAGTTATCTCATACTGAAACCGCCTGCAGTCATATACTTTCTTCTATGTCAGATAAAGCAAGTTAGTTCCTAAACTGGTTTTTAGACTGTTTTTGTTGGACATCTCTGTTACGTCGACTAGCTTTAATCTCACAAAAAAGATTTCCTTTTGCGAACGTTCTTTAGAATACTAGCACAATGTTTTTACCCGAAGGGTCATTTTTGTCATAATTTTGTTTTTCTAAAATAAGTAAATATTTTTCCTCAAAAACTATATTTAAAGTTAATGGTCCGACTTTTTTGTCTAAAAATCAATTTCATGTGATCTACTTTGGAATACTTACGCAATGATTTTAAGTCTATTTGGAAAAAGTACTAAATTTTATAACACCATGGCAGATCAGCAGGGGATCCTATTTCCTACGGTTTCAGATACTTTTTAGTAGATGCTATCGTGTACTTTTATTTTAAATATTCTTTATTATTCAGTTAATTAAGTAAAACGCTTGAAATATACAAATACAAATATAATAATATAGAATGATTTTTTTTCCTGTGATTAAACCAAATAGTGTTTATTGATACTCATACCTTTACTATCAAACTGTAATCTTAACCATGTAAAAAGAACAGGTCGATCCCAACGAAATGCATTTACAAAGAAATCACTTATGGAACTTCTGTATGACAGATCAGCTGAAAATAAATTGCAAATAATTATTACTTGTAAGTCTTATCAAGAAGAATCGTAAAAATATCAATTTTTTGAAGCAATGTATACTTTTTTCTGGTCAGTGAGGACCTGCCATCATGATTATGTGAATTTTTGCTGTTTTGTACTGTTGTGGCCACTTACACTATGTGTGTGTAGGAAGATATGTCTTTTAAAGAATACATTTTTTTTATTATTGAGAAGCTTTAGGAGTAAATTTTGTAACTTTATTGGATTATTATTCAAGTAAATTATTTTATTAGATAGATAGATATAGAGATAGATAGATAGATACATACATACTACATACATACATTCATACGTAGATATATATATATATATATATATATATATATATATATATATATATATATATATATATATATATATTAAATAGTTAGATAGATAGATAGATAGATAGATAAAAAGATAGATAGATAGATAGATAGGCAGATAGATAGATAGATAGATAGATAGATAGATAGATAGATAGATAGATAGATAGATAGATAGATAGTGTTATAACCTAATGAAACAATACATGTCTTGATCCTAGGCTTTATTGAACAACATTGACAAAAAAGTACACACACACACAAGCTGACCTGGACAACAACATAACATTTAACCCATTCCCCCGCGTTAAGCTTCTTTTCGCTCTACTTCTGAAATTATATAAGTGCTGTAAGGGCGTATCTCTGGCAAGTGATTTTTGTCCTTTTTCAATGATGTTTTCTTCTGCTCTTAAAGCAGGTGGAACCATGTTCTCTGCAGATGTCTCTATGTCACCCTTAGAAGCCACTGAGTGTTGGGAGACACCCGGAGAAGTCTAAGTATTACCAGAAGCCAATTGATGTTAAGAATCGTCAAAAGATGTCTCAAAGTCTCTCGGAGCAAAATCTTGTACAACCGACTCTGAAGATGAGTCGCTTTTCGGGACCAATTGGTATAGTGAGACAGTTTCTTCCCGTCCAAATAGAAGACGTATATGGGCATAGTTCTGATTAGCTTCAATAAGCTCCACTTCATCTTCCAGCGGATCATATTTTCTTTTCCTCGCATGCTATCTCATTAGGACAGGCTCTGGAACAGATAGCCAGGTCGGAAGAGAGACACCACAGTCGGACCTTCTTTTGTAGAAAAATAGTCTTTCATGAGGCGTCATGTTTGTAGCAGTGCATAGTAGAGATCTAATTGAATGGAGAGCCTAGTTTAATGCTAACACCCATTGTGTATTGTGTAGCCCTCTTGACCTGACGACAAGAGGAATTGACTTTCAGAGAGTCGGTTAGAATATAAATATAGGGCGTCCCGAAAATGCTGATTAGGTATGTGAAGCATTTAATTACGGTTTGAGTAGACATGTCATGACATGCATATGCAAAAAGAAACCTTGAGTACTCATCAATAATTGTCAATAAATATTTATTTTTAGTAATAGAAAGACGTGGTCCCTTACTTCAACACTAAGTCACTAGAATTGTGGGGAAGCTTTTTCTAAGCTGCCGGCATATGGTTGATAAAAACAAGGTTTTATCGCTGCACAGATGGGGCAATTGTTTGTTACAGTTTTTATTTCTTCAACTGAATACGGATATTCTTTGACCGGGCGAAATGGAACATTCGCACTATTCCAGGGTGGCAAAGAGTGTTGTGAAGATCTTTCAAAGACCTAGGGGTCAGTACTTGCACAGACTCCACGAGAAAGAGCATCGGCGGCCATGTTGTCAGCCCCCCACATCAAAACTGTACAATCATTGTTCTATTCTCCACCTCTGAATTTTGTCGTTTTTTATTTTAACGTAATGACGAGTGTAAAGCATGAATGATACAAAGTTTGAAATGCGACCCTGATAGAAAATGTCTCCATTTCTTCACTGATTCAACGATAGCCATTGCTTCTCTCTCTACGGAGGATTGCCGTTCCTCGTTTAGAGATAGTGTTCTGGAAGAGAAAACAACGTGTCTCTTATTCAGGGATTAAGTAGCGTATATAGCGATGCATCTGTTTCAACCTCCAGTGGCGTTTTGTGGTCTACATTAGTAACAACCGCCATTTCTAGTTATTCTTTTCAAGCTTGAAATGTATGTTTGACTCTCTCAGGGAGTGGGAAAGTCATCTTGTGTACTAAATGATGGATCTTATCCAGTTGGCATATTAGGAGAATAGACCTACAGCTCGACTTGTCCATTTAGGTTTTCGGCTGGAGGAAGATGACGCAAGGGCAGTAGTCTGTCAGTGTCTGCCTTCTTCTCATTATGGTAGAGTTCATACCCTTTCAATTTTATTCTTGAACAAGCGTATGCACACTTTTCCTCATTAAGAGTTAGTCCATATTTTTATACCCAATTAAATTTAAGCAGATTTTTATTATGCTCTGCTCTGTCCTTACCACAAATGGTGATTTTGTCAATATAAACATATGTACCCTCCAATGACACTTGTTCAATAAATTGTAATAACCTAATGAAACACTAGAAGAAGACATGTCTTGATCCTAGGCTTTATTGAATAAGAAGGACAAACAAAAGTTCACATTAAAACAGTACACACACATACACAAGATGACCTGGACACTAAGACATTTTGAGGCACAAGAACAGATCGGAGCACAACATACAACAAGAACATATATACACAACAGATAGATAGATAGATGGATAGATAGATAGATAGATTGATTGATTGATTGATTGACTTATAGATAGATTCTTTAAAATCCTCGCCATTTTTCCTTTTTTTAGTTTAAGATCGTTGAAATTATTAAGACTATTTTAAAGAAAAACTTCTCTTGAAATGTTATCTAGTTTACTTTAAGTGATTTGGACCAAATTGTTACTAGATCAAGATTTTTTGTTTCTTCCAAAAGTGTGTTTGTATTTCTACATCTATCGTCATTGTATCAGTATATTCATCTATTATAAAAGATCACCGTATTATAAAGCAGAAAGAAAATAAAAAAAGTTTTATAGCAGTAAGACATAAAGTAATGCTTGATCTAGGTGGAAATTCTTAAACGTAACCAAATATCAATAAAGACATTGCATTTTTTAAAAAATATAACGCATATTGAGCAAGATTGTATAATATAAAGTTAATCAATTTTAAGAATAAAATTTTAAATAACAAAAATATTAATATATCTACACAACTTAGTAATAATGAAGTTAGCTAGCTAAACAATCATACTGGCAAAAAAAAGTATATTTTGAGTGAAAATTTTGTAGGCCAGTATTGTGGGTGTTAATATTTTCACATTTGTCCTGAAAATATGTTACTTACATTAGATTTATTATTATTATTTTTGTTTTGCTATAAAAGAAAAAAAGTTCAAGTACTGAATGGATATTTTACTTACCGTACTGACAGGCTGAACCAAACCAACCGTTACTGCAAGACGATCCAATGCATTTACCATTAGAGTCACAAGGTCCATTACAACGACATGCGTATTTACAAAGAGGGGTGTAGTCAAAAATGTTACAAAAATCTGTTGCATAAAATTTTTTTATTTAGATATGACATTATTTCCGTTTTTATTTTAATGTATTTCACATATTAAAGGACAAACTTTTAAATTGTATAGAATATTAAAATGGTTTTCAAATTAATAAATATGTATATAGTTATAGTTATAGTTATAACTATGCCATGCGCACCGCCGTCCAGGCTAGTGCAGAATGTGCGCACTTCTAGAAACCAGACTAGGAAGTATGTTTACATTAAGAAGAATTGAACTATTTCCGCCCAAGTCTAGAGCCGAAGTGAAAAGACTGTGCTAGAGACAGATGTTGTTATAATGTACTTGTGATGTCCTGTAAATAAACATCACTGCCTCCTTGAGTTGCCTCCCTAAGTTAATACATTGGTGTCAAAGTGGGATTGGGCAACTCAACATAGGCCTTAGGTAAAATGTTTTTTAAAATGTCATCTATGAAACGTCTAGACGAGCTGGAATTAAAGAAACTGAAAGTAGAGCTCGAGTGGCGGCATCTAAAACGCTTTAAAAGGAATAAAGACTTTCTAATAGCTCTAGCTGATAAAGGTGAGGATCCGGAAACATATTTGTTTGAGCTGAATCCAGGTATTGGCGAGCTTCTGAAAACTATGAATGACTCACTAAATAACATATACGACTCGATGCGTGAAGAAATGAAAATGATGGTGAACATGATGGGGAACATGATGGGAAACAATGTGGATGAGATTGTATTAAAAGTGGAAGGACGAATAGACCAAATTGATAACAAGATGTCGCATGCGAAAGGAGGAATAGACTCGTTGATGAAAGAGCAGTTGCCTTTAGACTCGTTTGTGAAGAAGCAGTTGCCTGGCCAGATCATTAGCTGCACAAACAATGGTGAATGTTGCGCTTGGTATGTTGCGCCGTCTATGAATGTGTTGTGAGAAAATCTTGCGGGGGTGACTTTCAAGACGATAAATCTGACAACGATTGCTGCGACGATCTCAACAGGATGTACCAAAGCCAGACAAAGAAACCAGCGAAGTCTGCTATGTACCTGAAGTCTTTTGTTACTAATGTATCTGAAACGAGTCCTTTGCTGAAGTGGACCTCAAATACCTCTGTTTATCTGTCAGTAAATGTATCTTTTTTATTCAAGTTATTCACGTGTCAACCCGACTGGTATCAAGTTTTTTTTAGGTAGACTCTTAATATATAGCATCTATAAGATGGATATAAAAAGTCATCCTTTGGGTCAGAATCTTGTGATTTTACCATCAGAAAAGAGATACAAGACACCGATAGCAAAGACAAACAGGCAAAACCTTTTTTGTTCCTCTGGCAGTTAAATCATTAAATAGAAACACTCTGAGATAAGACTTTAAAAACACTAAGAAGGAAATTCACATGTCAATTATGAGTGCGTCAGGTGTGAATTTACATATTTTTTAGTTATAATGTCTTGTTTTGTGTAATGCACAAATTGTTAGACGAATTTCCTTACTGACAATAAAGATTATTACTAATAAATCATCATTTTATTACTCATGATATTATAAGAGCCAACCCAATCAATGCAAAGTTATTTTGAGGTCAACAGTAGAACTTCAACAAAGATACATTTTCTACGCTTAAAAAAACGCCATATTGTTCTACATGTAATCCGCCTTTAATAACCGTAAGCTGGTGTAAAGGCCCTTCCACTTATCACGTATAGGGAGACATTTTATATATACTGTTATAACTGTTGTGGCGTTGCGGATGGATAATCATGTGAGTTTAATCAGCTAACATAGATAAAAACAGGCAAGTGCAATGCCAGAGGTCAACCGAGATGATGCTTTAAGAAAGATTGTGTTTTCGGATTTTTTGTCTTATAGTCATTCGGAAGAGAGGGGGTGATGTTCTAATGATTTCTATAACACCTTACGGGATCCTACGTCTAAAGAGTAAGGACTGTTCAAAATTCATTATTAAGCTTATAAGCAGATTAAGATTATACTGCGTTCCTAAATGTCGCTTGATGGAGGAAAATATGGTCACGAAGACTGAATAGTTTTATATATCTGATTTAAAAAGCTCACAGCTCAGCAGAA
The DNA here is from genome assembly GCA_036873155.1 of Biomphalaria sudanica. NCBI lineage: Eukaryota > Metazoa > Mollusca > Gastropoda > Planorbidae > Biomphalaria > Biomphalaria sudanica. Next base: position 172,541 of record JAZGLO010000864.1, read on the forward strand.
ATAAAGCTGGCTAGAAGGAGCGGTATTAAGGCCTCACCAAGTGTCTTTTTGCCCTAACTGAAACAAAGGAAGACGCCTGGATGGTTCTATAAAAGACAGCTGGAGAGAAGTCCTGAAAGTCACGGAACAAAAACAATGACCTAAAGGAGAAAGTAACCCAAAGGCAGTTCTCGATTTTAATTTTTTCATATTTGAAATCGAAATCATAGTCTTATAATATGTATATTTACTCTATAAAATTAGGAAGTGAAAACAATTTCTGTGACAATTAACAATATTTCAGTAAAAATCATAAAAGATTTCCCGCGGCCTCTTGGAAATCTCCTGAAATTGCAAAATATACGAAAAAGTCCTGGAAATAACAGAAACGTATTAAGATCTTTTGAAAACTCACAAAAATCTCCTGAACTATATAGACAAAAATTGGCACTTTGGTGTGTCATCCAATATAGAAAACGCCAATCCTACGAACGGTATACAAAAACGGCATTATGCAATAACCGTAATTGTGGAATCTAATGAAAGAAGATTCTCGCGCCTCAAACTAATAATAATAATATTTTAATAAAATATAAGATAATATGTGTACATAACTCATAAAAAAATATTTAAAATCGAATCGAATCGAAGACATGTATATATATATATAATATAAAATATAAGAAAAATATAAGAAATATGTATGCATAACTCATAAAAATATTTACAAAAAAAATATAGACAGCTGAAGTTTATAATGTTGTTTTTTTTTACCTTGACATTGCATTAACTTAAAACTCATCAAAAGTAACCACAAAATCATTTTCATGAGGTTAAAATTCAAACTAAATAAAGCTAAACACAAACATAAATTTTTGTTATTTAGCTGATCGACTTTTATATCTGACAAGACACGGATGTGCATGAGATAAACATCTACATTTTTTATGTCCGTTTTTGCGCATCCTGAGAAAACCACGAAGTAATATCCATATGTTGCTTTGAAAATATATTTCTGCGAATATTTTTCATGAATTATTAGAAGCAGCAGCTCTTCAACATTTATCCAAATTCTTATTAGTTAAAATAGTGTATAATTAACTCAATTAAAAAAAACAACAATAACAAAGTGAAACGAAAAGAAATATAAAGCCTATATTAATCACCGTTTTATCAATTAGTTTGGATCAGTACTGGAATTTAACTTCTATTAGATCTATACCAACAAATATAAATCTGTGGCATTACAAATATTCTTTATTAATTGTTAAGTGTAGCGTCATTTCATGCTTTTAGATTTGTAAATGTGCCGTATTACTATGAGATGTCTAGACCAGTTGAAAGGGTTTGAGGGAAAGAAAGAAGGTGTATTTGGGTGAAGGCTTTTTAAATACATTTATAAAAAAAAGGTGTATGACCTGAACTCGAAATTGAAGGCTAAAGCCCGATATACTAACGACTATGTCAGTGAAGCGCTTATGAAATTAAATGTTTTTATACTTATCTATTTTAATTTTCTTTTTTCTCTACAAAGTATTAAAATGACTAATTTAACTTAGGCTCAGCTAATCAGTCAAGTACAATTTCTTTCTCTTATTCGAGATACCAAACAAAGGATATAGCTTTTTATTGTGCAGTCTTTCCACCGTATGTCAATGATGGAATGTAAGCATCTTAGGTGAAAGCGCATAAGTAGTGTTAGTAGCTTCCTGTATAATAACTATGTCTCAGAATCATATAGAAGGGTTGAGGTAACCACGGCTTGGCATAAATTGATTTTTGTAGGCATGAGAAGCGATTTATTCCGTTAATATCTAGCCTGAAGGCGTCCAAAAGCATTATTGGCTTTAGTCGGCGGCTATCAACTTCACTTAATAGCCATGCGTCATTTAATATATATATAGATATATATATTATACAGAGCAGAATGTTTGGCGTATGCATGTATGTATGTATGTATGTGTGTATGTCACCGAATAGAAATAAAAACCGCTTGACCAATCTTGATAAATGTTTTTTGGGTACCAACTAAGACCGTAGTTTATGTATTGTGGCTCTAAAAAAACTTAAAACCCTCAAAAAAAAAGACCAACTCTATTACAGCTATAGTATTTTATGGATCTAGGCCATGTTTACTATGTTGACATGAGAAAAGATCAAAAGAATTTAGATCTAGATCTAATTTTAAAAATACACTTTGCGCAGATATTTTTTTTTACTTTGAACATGAAAATAGAAAAGTTCTATTGATTTCATTATATAATAAGATTAACCTTATAATTTGTGTTTTAAAACCATTTTTTACATACATTAGTTACTTAAATCTGTAACTACATATTTCCTGACGAACATTCTTTCATTAGACAATACCGAATGGTTACAATTACACATTAACATATTTCTCTATTGCTAGATCTAAAACTCTAAGATGATAAACCTTCTCTTCGCCAAGATAGTTTTATGCTTTAACACATAAAAATACAAATTATAGTCTATTCATTTCATATTTTAATCAAATTAACACTCACATTTGTATTTCTTAAGCATTTTTCAAACATGTGTTCGCTGTTCGCTAAAGCTGCGAAGCCGTGTTGACATAGACCTACATTCATTCATGAAAAAATGTCACACATGCGCAGAACACGCCTTCACGCAGAAAAGAATGTACTCTACAAAAGCCGAATTTTTACTCTAGATCTAGATCTAGACTGTCTACCTCAAGATCTACCTTATACACATGAACTTTTTTATCAAATATATGTAGGCCAACAAGCAAATGTTTTAATATTAAAAAAATGAATAAGCCCATTATCTATTTTGATTTGATAGCTTCATTCATGCTATTTTTACATCGACACATTCGCTTTACTTATTACATTATTATTTCGTTTAATTGTTTACAAAACACGCTCAGTGAATATATTTAAAGTAATACGCAAATAAAGACCCGCGGGACGCTGGTAAAATATGTCTAGTATATATATATATATATATATATATATATATATATATATATATATATATATATATATATATATATATATATATATATATATATATTGTTGTAAACATGGTGGTGGCACAGATGGGGGTAATGGTGTGTGTGTCTATTCATTTCATATTTTAATCAAATTAACACTCACATTTGTTCGCCCCAGGCCAGAAATAGACGAGCGTATTCAACCGTGACGAGTTACAACGGTCAGTCGAGACGAGTGTCAACATGAAGGTTCGAGTAGGATCGACGTCGTGAACAGAGCTCAGGAGCGTCACGAGGGATGTAGTCATATGACCACCAAGAATGGTCTAGCGACGTTCGGCCCGGTTCTAGAAGGCCAGCAGGGACCCTACATAAAGAGCGAAGGTATCAGAGACCAGTCAGTCACAACTTCCCGATCTACAGTTCGTTACAACAAGTCCGAGGCGAGACAAAGAGACCAGTGCAAGAGTTGATACGACGGAGAGATATTTGTACAGTCTTGTGTTACGTGCTGCAAATTGTACAGTATTGGCTATTATATATTGACATTAAACTATTACGTTACTTTGAAGCCCAGAGTTGTCAAGTTCCTTGAGTTGGTGGTGTCGTTTGTTGCAATTTGCAGCGAGCCTGGATAGGAAGATCCGTAACACTTGTGTCAGAAGTGGGATCTGCAATGGCTACTACGAAAACGCTAGGCCAACTTCTTGTGAAGGAACTGAGGCAAGAGCTATGTAATTGAGATCTGAAGACGAGCGGAAACAAAGAAACGTTACAAGCACGCCTTCGGGAAGAACTGGTGAAGGAAAAAGAAGATCGAACTGGACTTGCTAGAAGAGATGGCAGCTATGCAGGGACAGATGTCAGCTTTGCAGGGACAGATCACCAGTAGCAAACAGGAGCAGATGGCAGCTGTTGGTGAGGAGATCGGTTCTATGCGAGAACAGATGAACTCGGGGCAAAAAAGCAACGATGCCAAGATAGATGTCATGGCCTCTGGAATCAAAACCGAGTTATTGGCTATGAACCAACGCTTACATGCTGTGGAGGAGAGAATCACCACCATTGACGAACAGATAAATCAAAGGGTCGACGAAGTGGAGAACACAATCGAAGAAATGAAAACGCAAGTTCACTGTAAGCACACTAATGCACCGGAAGCAATTATGACGTCATTGGTGCCCGAAAGCTCCGGAAAAATAAAGCCCCCCCCCGTATTTAATGGTTCCGTGTCCTGGTCAGTGTACAAGAAGCAATTTGACGCAGCGGCTAAAGTTAACAGATGGAACAGTGAGGAAGAGAAAGCAACTGCCCTTGTGTTATCTCTAAGAGGAAAAGCCTCCGAATTGCTCCAGTCCTTACCGAAATAGCAAGACTTCGCCGCTCTCGTCCAAGCTATGGAACTTCGATACGGGGATGAACATCTGCAAGAAGTTTATCGAGTGAAACTGAAGACCCGACAACAGCTCCCCGATGAAACACTACAAGAGCTAGAGACAGACATCGAACGCCTTGCACATCTAGCCTACCCAACCGCCGCACAAGATTTTCTTAAAGTCATTATTACAGACGCTTTCATTGATGCCCTACGAGACCCGGAAATAAGAAAGCCTACCAGAGTTAGCGGTAAACGTAAGGCCAGTGAAGCCCTTGTATACGCTCTCTCATATGAAGCCGCCAAAGATGCATCAGGGAGCACTCATCAATGCCGAAGGTTAGAAGTCAAAGAGGAAGAATTCACACAACTTGTGAGAAGGTTTACAGAGGCACTAGATGAACGACGAACAAACCAGATACCAGAAAGTCAACCTAGGGTTCCTGTACGATGCATGAATTGTGTTGAACTCGGTCACATACAAAGATACTGCACTAGAAGATTGCCACAATCCGGAACCAATCACAGATCAGAAAGGTATGCACGACCAAGTTCCCGGGGCTACCAGGGAAACTAGCACACGCCGGCTTCAAGGGGCGGAACCCGGCGACACAGAGAATGAGAGCCCCTGCAACCATCATCCCTGTCGCCGTGCTAGGGCAAAGTAAGAGTCTAAAGGTCATCGGGAAAATTGGATGTCAGAACTATCACTTCCTCCTAGATACTGGTGCCTTACGATCAGTCATTCGGACGGATAAAGTGGACAATAGCAAGAAAACGCCAGTTAGGGCCTATTCGTTGAAAACAGCCAGTGGAGAACTAATGCGCATAAAAGGCCTGATCGACATAACAGACGAGATCGGGAATCAGTCATTTAAACACGAAATCCTAATAGCTGACGTCACAGATGACTGCATAATAGGGCTCGACTTCATGCTGAAATATGGCTTTTTCCTTGAATATCGGCGGAGGCACTTTACAATGTGGGGACCTTGAAGTACCCTTGCATGGTGACGAGAATGAAGAAGATGGCCGAGTCAGAAGGGTTAAATTGGTAGAAAATACAACATCGCCTGCTAAGTCGGAAATGATCATTTGGGGGAAAATTGAGGACGACTATCCTACGACAAGAACAGCGCTGGTAGAAAGCTTGGACACCAACAATAATGGGATAGCAGTAGAAAGGAGCGTCAAGTACCTAGGGCACATCGTGTCAAAGGAGGGAGTCAGCACAGACCCGGATAAAGTTGAAGCCGTAATCGGATGGCCGATCCCCGCTAATATCCATGAGTTAAAAAGCTATCTTGGACTCTGCACGTATTACAGACGTTTCGTGCCTAATTTCTCTAGCCTGTGTAGTGCCCTTCATCAATTGACAGAACCGAAGCGGCCGTTTATTTGGACAACGGAATGTCATGAGGTCTTTGAGAGACTTAAAAAGGCTCTTGTTTCATCACCCATTCTGACCTACCCGATACCAGGCGAGACGTTCATACTTGACACCGATGCGAGCAATACCGGAATAGGCTTTGTCTTATCCCAAAAGGTAGATGGAACTGAGAGGGTTATAGCTTACTTTAGTCGGAGCTTGTCCAAAGCCGAAAGAAACTACTGTGTCACAAGACGTGAGCTACTGGCAGTTGTGGATGCCATACAACATTTTCACAAATACTTATATGGGCATTTTCACCCTTCTTTCTGCTTCTGTTGTGTATGGCATCTGCAATCTTTGACCCTTCCTTTATGCTCTCTCACCATGAGGATCTGTCCAGTGCCACCTCTTCCCAGTTGCCAGTGTCGATTTTGAAGAGCTTCATGTCGCGTTTGCATACATCCGTATAACGTAAAAGTGGGCGACCAGCGGCTCTCCTGCCTTCTATTAGATCGTAATACAGGATGTCCTGTGGAAGTCGACCTTCTGGCATTCTACGAACGTGGCCAAGCCAGCCAAGGCGTCTGCTGCTAATAACAGAGCGGATGTCCTGGCACCCTGCTCTTTGTAGCACTTCCTCACTGGTTATCTTATCTTGCTACCTTATTTTAAAGATCCGCCTTAGGCATCGGAGGTGGAAAACATTCAGCTTTTTTTCCTGCCATGAGTAGGTTGACCATGTTTCACTTCCGTACAGCAAGGTGCTCAACACACAGGTCCGGTTGACTAGGGCTTTAGTACTGTTAGTCAGCAATATGTTGTCCCAGACTCTTTTCTGCAGCCGTGACATGGTGGCCATTGCCTTGGCTATCCTGTTGTTTATGTCTTTATCCAGTAGAGTGTTGTTGGATATGATGGAGCCAAGGTAACAAAAGTGATCAACAATTTCTAGTGGTTGGCCATTAATGCTTACTAGAGGTGCAGTGTTTGTGTTTTGGACAAGTATCTTAGCCTTGGACTGATGTTTAAGCCGAACTTCTGGCAAGCAGCAGATAATTTGTCAACCAGGCACTGTAGCTGAATATCAGAATCAGCCACAATAGCTGCATCATCAGCATACAGGAGTTCCCTGACGAGTAGCTTCCTAACCTTGGTTTTTGCCCGCAGCCTTGATACATTAAATAGTTTTCCAGAGGATCTTGTATGGAGAAACACACCTTCGTTTATGTCGTTGTACGCATAATGCAGTAGACAGGAGAAGAATATGCCAAACAGAGTAGGTACGAGCACACATCCCTGCTTAACACCACTGCAAACCTCAAAAGGTGCTGATTTGGCTCCATTGAATTTGACAGTGCATTTAGTTTCCAGTCGTTATGGAGGGCAACCTATTTTCCTCAGGAGTTTGAAAAGGCCACTTCTGCTGACCTTGTCAAAAGCTTTAGTCAGATCAACAAAAACGATGCAAAGGGGTCTGTCTCTCTCTCTGAATTTCTCCTGCAGTAGTCGTAGAGAAGATATCATGTCTACAGTGGATCTACCACTCCTGAATCCACACTGAGACTCTGGGTAGACTCTAGAAGCTATCAATTGCAACCTGGATAGTGCCACTCTAGCAAAGATCTTGCCCACTATACTGAGGAGAGAGATACCCCTGTAATTGTTGCAGTCACTCTGATCCCCTTTGTTCTTGTATATTGTGACTATAGTTGCGTCACGCATGTCCTGTGGGACATGACCTGTTTCCCAACAGCGGCAGAGGAGATATAGAGTTCAGGGAGCAGGAGTGATTCGTTGACCTTTACTACTTCCACTGGGATACCATCACTCCCAGGAAATTTTCTATTTTTTATGCAGTTAATTGCTTTTTTAAGGTCACTGAGGCTCGGAAGATCATCTAGGCATTCCAGTACTGGAAGATCTGGTAGAGAAGCCAGGGCGACATTGTCTACTGTGTTCTGTGTGGCATAGACTTCGAGGTAGTGTTCTGTCCAACGTTCTATCTGCTTGGTTTGATCTGTGATTTTTTCTCCTGATTTGGATAGAAGGGGGGCAGGCTTCGACACTGTTGGACCCAGGGACCCTACCGCGTGATAAAAAAAATCAACGATGTCGTGTATCGAATACAGAAGAGCCAAAGGTCCAAACTGAAGGTCGTCCACATCGACAGACTCAACAAGTACTACGGTGAAGCTGGATCTGCCCGGGACGGACAGATCTAAGGAGGGGGCAGTGTTATAAGCCTGGTGGTGGCACAGATGGGGGTAATGGTGTGTGTGTAGTCAGCCGACTCAAATCGCCCCAGGCCAGCGATAGACGAGCGGTCAACCGTGTCGAGTTACAACGGTCAGCCGAGACGAGTTTCAACATAAAAGTTCAAGTAGGATCGACGTCGTGAACAGAGCTCAGGAGCGTCACGAGGGATGTAGTCATATGACCACCCAGAATGGTCGAGCGACGTTCGGCCCGGTTCTAGAAGGCCAGCAGGGACCCTATATAAAGAGCGAAGGTATCAGAGACCAGTCAGTCACAACTTCCCGATCTACAGTTCGTTACAACGGCTCAGTACAAGTCCGAGACGAGACTGAGAGACCAGTGCAAGAGTTGATACGGCGGAGAGATATTTGTACAGTCTTGTGTTACATGCTGCCAATTGTAATGTATTGGCATTTATTTATTGACATTAAACGATTACGTTATTTTGAAGCACAGAGTTGTCAAGTTCTTTAAGTTGGGGGTGTTGTTTGGTGCAATTTGCAGCGAGCCTGGATAGGGAGATCCGTAACAAAATATATATATATATATATATAAAGAGAGAGAGAGAGATAGATAGATAGATAGATAGATAGATAGATATATAGATAGATAGATAAATAGTTAGATAGAGAGATGAGAGAGAGAGAGAAAGATAAATAGATAGATGGATAGATACAGATAGATAGATACATTGTTGCAAAGGCTAAGAGTAGTAGTGCGCAAATATCTGTTAACTCTCGTTGACTCTCTCAATGTAAAAATGTGTTTACGCCCAACTAGGCTATGTGAGGTTGTGGAAATTTGTTTGTTATGTTTAACATCACATGGAATAAATTCTTGCGAATTGGAAATACACATGCTCCAATGCTTACGAACCCTCGTTAACACTGTAGTGTTAATATCTTATATTATCTTATATAATAATACAGACGTTACTTCAAAAAAGAAGATGATTACGTCCTACGCAGTCATGCACTTAGTCATGCATATTAACCAATGACTTAAAGACTAATGTTATGTAGTGGACTTATGTTTTTTTTCTTTCGTTGTCATATAGAATGACTTCTTTAAGTGAAAGGCTGTATGAGCTCGTTGCATCCACCAATGATTATTAAACCTCTTTAACTTCCTCATATTAAAAAGAGACATTTTTAGCGGCCCCCATAAATGGGAAATACAGCTACTTGTTTTGTGTAATCTTTGTGTTTTAGTCTGTCCGTCAGTTATGATCTAAAAGATCGATAAAATTTAAGTATTATAAGTAGGTTGTTCCGATTTTTTTTAACATGCAAATGTCAAAAGAGCAAACAAATCTAGCAATAATTAATAGGTATTTTTAAATATATTTTTAAATTAAAAAATGTTTATGTTTTTAATCAACAAAAAGACGACAAGGACACTCATTATTCATGATAGTTTAATGCTTGTTTTTTTATTTATTTCAAAATATAAGAGCGTTAATACTTTTTTAAGATCGCTTAGTTGACAAATTTACATTAAATATTTTTTTTTGGCTTAAACGTGAAAATTATTGCCTTTAATGTGTTGCTTTGGATTTATTTGTGTTAAATAAGAAGCAATATGGATGCTTGTACAACGCGTATCTGTCAGTCTAACTCTAAGACTTTCAAGAGTGACGATAGTAGAGTTAGTATATTATCTGATTCTTAGTTCTGTATTCATCCAGAGATACTTTGTTTTATATGTTTCATATGTTCATTCAGAGTTAAATATAACTTACTTCCTAGTCCAATTCTTCCGCAGGACGAGGAGGGATGGCAGCCTGAAGTTATGAACAAAGGACAATCAAGAAGTCCGTAAGTCAGTGCAGCATGCACAGTCCTTCTACAAGTGTCGTCATGTAGATATATCGTACTGTAAGTCTTGTATTTTCATTTTGTTTAAAATCTTTGTAGGTTTTTTAAAATTATCATTTTATATAATCAAGCATTACTTTTTTTTCTTTTTTTTTTGACAACGAAAAATTGTTGAAGGAATACATTAGCTATACATCAAGGATCTAGATATTTTTAATAAACACTCGACATAAGACATATCAGATTATGTACAATTTGTAGCATGCATAAGTAGTCAACACCATTCAGGATGTACAAATATTTGAAGTGTAAATATACAATTTTCTAAATTTTCAAAAACTAGAATTGTTATCTTTTCAGTCCTTGCGATCTATTTTGTTTCAATCGATCACGGTTTACGAGGGTGTCATACGACCAGCACAACGACCAACTGCTTTAATATTTTTTCGAGTAATGTCAGGTACCCACTAGAGATGAGTGCACTCAAAAGCGTCCGAAATATCCTAAAATTGAGTCCTAGTGTTCACAAGGATTCGAACCCGGGACACTGGTTCTGAATCCAAGCGCTTATATTACTTTTTAATTAACCTTTTTTTTTTGCTTCATCATACGAATGACAGAATGCGTGTAAAAGAAAGAAAGAAAGGAATGAAATTAAGTAAAAAAAAATAGAATGGAAAAGATAAATTTTAGTCACTATGAAAAATAACGGACACCATGTCAAAGTTGCAGAAAAGAGTGTGGGACTACATATCGCTGACAAACAATACTAGAGCCCTAGTCTACCGGACCTGTGTGATGAGCACTATGCTATACGGAAGTGAAACATGGTCAACCTACTAATGGCAGAAAAAAAGCTGATTGTCCTCCAACTCAGATGCATAAGGCGGATGTTTAAAATAAGGTGGCAAGAAAAGATAACCAATGAGGAAGTGCTACGAAGTGCCTGTGCAAGGACATCCGCTCTGTTATCAGCAGCAGACGCCTCGGCTGGCTTGGCCACGTTTGTAGAAGGCCAGAAGGTCGACTTCCACAAGACATTCTATTAGGCGACCTAATACAAGGCACGAGAGCCTCTGGTCGCCCACTTTTACGGTTAACAGATGTATGCCAACGCGAAATGAAGCTCTTCAAAATCGACACAAGCAGCTAGGATAAAGTGGCACTGGATAGATCCACATGGAGAGAGAGCATAAAGGAAGGGTCTTGGATTGCTGATGCCATACACAACAGAAGCAGAAAGAAAGGAAAAAATGCAACGGCGCCTAATGATTACATATGCCCAACCTGTGACCGCAGCTGTGTATTAAGGATTCACCTCATTAGTCACACAAGAATTGCAAAGGAAAAAGATCGTCTCTCGAGACGTAAAAATGCCCCAGATTTAAAGTAAATTTGTGTATATGAGTATGTTTCTACTAATTGGTATCATTTTTTATTGACTAAAAAGTCGACTTTGCAATATTGTGTTTTACTTCAAATGATAGTGTGTACATAGGATTACTTCATTACTACACCATATAGTATTTTATTACGTTTTTATATAACTAAGCGTAAATCCTTGACACTATACTTTATTTGACCAATCTTATAATCTAAACTACACATATTTCTTTACAAGAAAAAACAATGATTACTTTCTAAAAGTGTTCCTGAATCAATCTAGTTTGTGACTTAAACTCTGCCATGTCGTTGTTTTCCTGGCTGACTCAGGCAACACATTACATTCTTTAATAGCACTAAGGAAGAAGGCGTTGTTTAACAAATTGGTCCTAGAATATGGAATAAAAAAATAATTATAGTGAATATAGGCGTAAAAGTGGGCACGGTGACTGAGTGGTAACGCACTTGGCTTCCAAGCCGAGGGTTCAAATCCTGGTAAA
>JAZGLO010000865.1:0-172500 GCA_036873155.1 Biomphalaria sudanica
GTGTCACGTATTACGAATTGAATTCTACTTTTAAATGGCTTGCCTAGGGGAACGTGACAATAGAATAGCAGTTGTGTCACTTATAATAAGTCTGAATTTAATCAAAGACTTACAATGAATAACAAAAAAAAAATGACACAAGAAATCGGAAGGTAAACTATCAACTTAATGTTTAATCAAATATAAAGTTACAAGAAAGTAAAAATAAACATTTACTCAATACACTAATACAGAATTGATGTGTTGACCAAAACCCTTTTACAAAAATGACATGTAAAAATATTACAATACAAGAGTTTGAAAATGTAATTTACAAATACAAGCAAGCAAGGCCTTACATAAAAAAAATATTAACTTACACGATCAAGTGGTTAACCACGCACGGGTCACGCAATGTCTCCGCTATTCTGTCTCACGGCTGTCTCCGTATGTCTGTCCGTCAACGTTACGCGAGCGGTCTTATATAATCTACCGCGCGTCGATCTCTCGTAATTTCTAGAAAGTCATCAACACCCAGATCTAGAACGCTCTTCAAAGAGACAGAAAAAAAAACACCCTCCTTTCAACCAGAGGTACACACACAGGTCAAGGACCGGTCACTGTCTGTGTGGCTTGACGAATAAAAAAGAAAAAAAAAAACTTATTACACAAGGGGCAGACAACCTCCCCGTCTCTCGACCGCAACAGGTCAAAGAAAGAAAAAAACAACGCCTAGATACGTAACACCTCCCCCCTAAAAATAAAAAGTTTACATTTCCACGAAATGGAAATCTTTTTAGAATTACAAAGAATATTTACATTACAGAATGTATTTATCATGATATATATATAAAAAAAATATACATCAAAATACTTTTTACACTCTAGATAAGGCATCGGCGATAACATTTTCGCTGCCTTTTATGTGTTTAAGATCTAGGTTGTACTCTTGTAAAAATAAACTCCACCTGAGAAGTCGTTGGTTCTTGCCAGACATTTTGTGGATAAATGTAAGGGGATTGTGGTCAGTAAATACAACCAGTGGCCATCTGGACCCACTGATATAAAAATCAAAGTGTTGTATAGAAAGAATCAACCCAAGACATTCTTTTTCCACAGTAGAATAATTTCTTTGATGTCTATTAATTTCTTGGAAAAGAAACAAATAGGATGCTCTACTTGGAAATTATCTTCTTGGTAAAGGACTGACCCAACACCTGTGTCACTGGCGTCAATAGCTAACCTAAAAGGTTTTCCGAAGTCAGGAGCCATTAAAATGGGAGAGCTAGATAATATCTGCTTGATCTGGTTAAAAGGCTTTCTGACATTCATCCGTCCAAGTAAATCGGACGTTCTTTCTCAGGAGGTTTGTTAAAGGACTGGCAATGACAGAAAAAATTTTCGCAAAATTTTCTATAATATCCAGACATTCCCAAAAATCTTCGGAGTTGTTTCCGATCAGCAGGAATAGGGAAAGCTTGGATAGCTTCTACTTTGGCCATTACAGGTTTCACCTGGCCTTGTCCTACAATATGGCCTAAGTATTGGATGGAAGCCTGGCAAAAATCACTCTTACTCAGGTTTACAGTAATTTTTGCATGTAACAGTTTAGTAAAAAGACAATGCAGTTGTTTACAATGGCTAGAAAAAATCTTGGCTAAAAATTACTACATCGTCTATGTATGCGTGGCAATTCTCCATGTCAGCAAGCAGGGCATTTATCATTCTCTGGAAAGTGGCAGGAGCATTCTTCATGCCAAATGGCATCACTTTGTATTGGTACAGACCATCAGGGGTGACAAAGGCGGAGATTTCCTTTGCCCTATCAGTCAGGGGAACCTGCCAATAACCTGAAAGTAGGTCTATTTTGGTGATGTACTTAGCGTCACCAATACGATCTATGAGATCGTCTATCCTAGGGATAGGAAACGAATCGGTCTTTGTGACAGCATTTACCTTACGGTAGTCTGTACAAAAACGATAAGTCTTGTCCTGTTTAGGTATCAAGACACATGGGGAGCTCCAGCTACTGGAACTTGGTTCAATGAGGTCATTTTCAAGCATATACTTGATTTCTGACCTAAGTATGGCAAGTTTTTCAGGGTTAACCCTGTAAGGATGCTGCTTGACTGGAGTAGCCTCGCCAACATCTACATCATGCATTATAACATTAGTCTGTTTTGGTACATCAGAAAAAATGTCATTAAATTCATTAATGAGCTTCATGATAACTGGCCGTTCTGTCGAAGACAGATGAGACAGTTTTACATCCAAATTCTGTAATACAACAGAATTAGGTATTTTGTATTGTCCAAATTTCTCCTTTACAATATCCTCATCAATAGGAGAAACATGGCTATTTGAACAACTTTTGACTGTATTTAAAACACAATTACTCTTCTCTGAGTGATCTGGCCGAGATACATAAGGCTTCAGCATGTTTATATGACATAACTGAGTCTTTTTTCCTACGGTCAGGGGTTTTGATTGTGTAATTGAGGTCACTAATTTTGGTCTCAATTTCATAGGGACCAAAATATCTGGCTTGCAAGGGTTGACCTGGTATGGGCAAAAATACAAGCACCTTATCCCCGGGAGAAAATTCTCTAACACGGGCCCTTTCTATCATACCAGCGTTTCATGCTGGATTGGGTGTTTTGTAAGTTATTTTTGGCCAGAACACAAGCATCATAAAGTCTAGTTTTAAACTTAATTACATAGTCTAAAAGTCCTTCAGTGGCTGTTGGTGACAACAAAGTCTCTTTTATACATTTCAAGGGACCGCGCACCGAATGGCCAAAGACTAAGTCAAAAGGGCTGAATCCCAACGATTCCTGGACGGATTCACGGGTTGCAAACAGCAGCATGTGGATTCCTTCGTCCCAGTCTTTTTCGTGCTCAAAGCAATAGGTTCGGATCATGTTCTTGAGAGTCTGATGGAATCGCTCAAGAGCGCCTTGCGACTCGGCATGATACGCACTCGACATGCAGTGTTTGATGCCCAACTGAGTCATGACTTGCTTGAAAAGATTGGCCGTGAAATTCGTTCCTTGGTCCGATTGGATGGACTTTGGTAGACCAAATAGAGTAAAGAACTTGATTAAGGCCTTCACAATGTTTGATGCTTTTTATGTTCCTTAGAGGAATAGCTTCAGGAAAACGAGTTGAAGCACACATAAGGGTCAACAGGTATTGGTTGCCAGCTTTTGTCCTTGGGAGAGGACCAACACAGTCAATAAGTACTCTGCTGAAAGGTTCTTCAAAGGCTGGAATCGGCTTCAGAGGAGCAACAGGGATCTTTTGATTTGGCTTGCCAACCATCTGACAGGCATGACATGATCGGCAGTACTGGATGACATCTTTCTTCAAACGTGGCCAGAAGAAGTGTGACATAATCTTGTGGTATGTCTTGTGGATGCCGAGATGACCTGACATTGGTGTGTCATGAGCCAGATTCATGAGGTAACGCTCGGTATCTTTCTGGTAACACGATTTGATGGCATATTCTCCATTCTTCTTCGTTGGATGCGCCTGGAGGTTTCCATTTCCTGAAGAGCATATCATCTTGGATGTAGTAGCACGTTGATGCTAGCTCTGCCTCTTGTGATGTCATTGCGGTTTTTTCGGAGTTTTGGCGAGCTCTGGATCCTTCTTTTGGTCCTCAATCAACTGTTTTCGAGTTGATGCCGGCTTTTTCAGAATTTGGCGTTGGTTCTTCTTCAAGAGAAGCAAAGAATGTGGTGCTCAAGTCCACATCATCTTGGTTACTGTTGGCCTTGACGGACGTTCTCTTCTTGAGATGCTTTCAACCTCATTGCCCTTGTTACTGCACACGCTGGATATAACTCTAGGTCTTCCTCGGGTGTGGCAGATAAGTCGGGTGTTTGGAGTGACGATGGGTTCGGCTATCACCTTTCCACCTGCTAAGTCCATTGCCTAACAGCAACGAGATGCCTTCCAATGGTAATGTTGGTCGGACACCTACAACAACCGGTCCCAGTAATGAGATTTGACTTTATGTCAATTAGATGTAGAGGCACATCTATACATCCAAGCTCTACGCCTCGTAACAGGATGCTCTTCCCAGTCGATGATGATTTTGACAAGGGCAAGATACCCTCTAAAAGTAACGATTGTGAGGCACCTGTGTCTCTCAAAATGGTGATAGGTCGTAGACTTGTAGAATCACCGGGTAGTGATACGAATCCTTCCGAAATGAAAGGCTTAAAATCCTCTAATAAAACATCAATTTTGGTTGATGCAGACTGGACTTGGGTCGAACTCTCGCTGGAGTCATTGACATCTCTAGGAGACGCAGTGGAGAAACTCTTTCTTGAGTCAGTAGAACATCTTGTGGATGTATTTGGAGAACTCTTGATGGAGTCATTGGAAACATCGGGGTGATGTCTTATGGGAACTCTTGATGGAGTCATGGGAACATCGGAATGATGTATTATGGGAACTCTGGATAGAGTCATTGGATAATCGGGGTGATGTATTATGGGAACTCTGGATAGAGTCATGGGAAACATCGGGGTGATGTATTATGGGAACTCTGGATAGAGTCATGGGAACATCGGGGTGATGTATTATGGGAACTCTGGATAGAGTCAATGGAACATCGATTGTGATGTATTTGAAAAACTCTTATTTGAGTCATTGGAACATCGGCTTGATGTATTTGAAAAACTCTTGTTTGAGTCATTGGAACATCGGCTTGATGTATTTGAAAAACTCTTGTTTGAGTCATTGGAAACATCGGCTTGATGTATTTGAAAAACTCTTGTTTGAGTCATTGGAACATCGGCTTGATGTATTTGAAAAACTCTTGTTTGAGTCATTGGAACATCGTAAAGATGAATTTGAAGAACTCACTGTTGAGTCATTTGAACACCGTGGAGACATTTTCGGAGAGTCTTGTACAGTCAATACATTTGAAACAGGTGATGTCGAGGTATTCTTGATATGACTTGAGGATGAGGGAGTAAACCTCGACGACCCACTGTACTGTGCAAGCGCTGACTTTTGAAGGAGCTTTTTCGTTTCTCTTCCTCAATTTCCAACAATCGTCAACTTTATGGCCTTCTCGTTTGCAGTAGGAACAAGTAGCTTTACTTGTAGTAGGTTTTTCTGTCATTTGTACTGCTGTTCTTGATGGAGTTGCTAGCAGTGGACTCAGGCTGTTTGACTTGTTTTGGCTTGACATCCGTCGTATACTTGGCAAATTGATGTGATATTATATAAATCGTCTGCCAACACTGCAGCCTTGTGCACATCTTCCTCGCCACGATCAGCTATATGCGTACGGACGTCCAGCCGCACACAACTCTTGAACTCTTCCATCAGCATTAGGTTCTTGAATTTGGCAAAGTCGGTGCCGATTTCCCTGGAAGTGAGCCATTTCTCAAAGCGTCGCTCCTTTTCCCCGCAGGAATTCTACATGGGTTTGGCCATCCGATTTGCGACAATCCCTGAACTGCTTTCGGTAAGCTTCCGGAACAAGTTCATATGCCTTAAGAATTAAGGCCTTAACAACATTATAATCTTTTTGTTGTTCAATGGTCAAAGAACAAAATACCTCTGCAGCTCTACCAGTCAAAACTGTTTGCAGCAAAGTGGGCCACAAAGTTTCAGGTACATTAAAATTTTTCACAGAAAGTTCAAATTGTGGAAAATAATTGTCAATTGTGGCTTCATTAAAGCGTGGAATTATTTTCAAAAATTTTGTTGCTTCAGCAGTATGACTGGCAGGGGAAGAATCTGGTCTTACATTAGCCGCTAACTCTAATTTTTTTAACTCTATTTGTAATTTCATTTCTATTTCTTTCTGCTCTCTAGCCGCTGCAAGCTCTAATTCTTTTTGTTTAATTTTCCTTCTGGGCTTCTATTTCCATTTGTTTTAATTTTATCTGAAGTTCTAAATCTGATTTTACCCTCATCGGGTCTAAGGGTTTCTAAAAGGTCTTCAGAAAACACTTCCTCGTCTACATAATGGATTACAATGTTATCTCTGATTTCTTGTTTAAGGGCATTTGATTTTATTTTTAACCCTAAATGTTTAGAAATAAGGACCAGTTCCTTCCTAGTAAAAAGCATCAAGCTCTTCCACAGAGGGATTTGCAAGAAAAAACCTGAATATCCATGACTAACTAGCAAACTATCAAGCAAAAATATGTATACAATGTAAATATAACAGTACAAAATCAGTACAACAAAAAAAAACCTTAAGAGAGTTTGGTCAATACTATTGATACTTTACTTCCGACTCTTTGACACAAAAAAATTTTTTGTTAAAGTCAACTTCGCCTTTACAAAATTACTAAAGTAAGAGACGAAAAATAGGTTCAGAAAAATATCCGGGACGAAAGCCCTCAAACTTCTTTTGTCACGTATTACGAATTGAATTCTACTTTTAAATGGCTTGGCCTAGGGGAACGTGACAATAGAATAGCAGTTGTGTCACTTATAATAAGTCTGAATTTAATCAAAGACTTACAATGAATAACAAAAAAAAAATGACACAAGAAATCGGAAGGTAAAACTATCAACTTAATGTTTAATCAAATATAAAGTTACAAGAAAGTAAAAATAAACATTTACTCAATACACTAATACAGAATTGATGTGTTGACCAAAACCCTTTTACAAAAAATGACATGTAAAAATATTACAATACAAGAGTTTGAAAATGTAATTACAAATACAAGCAAGCAAGGCCTTACATAAAAAAAAATATTAACTTACACGATCAAGTGGTTAACCACGCACGGGTCCACGCAATGTCTCCGCTATTCTGTCTCACGGCTGTCTCCGTATGTCTGTCCGTCAACGTTACGCGAGCGGTCTTATATAATCTACCGCGCGTCGATCTCTCGTAATTTCTAGAAAGTCATCAACACCCAGATCTAGAAACGCTCTTCAAAGAGACAGAAAAAAAAAAACACCCTCCTTTCAACCAGAGGTACACACACAGGTCAAGGACCGGTCACTGTCTGTGTGGCTTGACGAATAAAAAAGAAAAAAAAAAACTATCAGGATTTACTGGATCTAGCTCTAATATGTCCTCAGAAACAGGTTGAATTTCACTGACTTCAGTCTCGCTAGATCTAGACTCAATTTCAGTAGCATGATCATCTAGATCTAGACTAAGCTTTTTAAAAAACCTATTACCATGGAATTTCCTTTTCTAAGGATGATCTTTGCGTGGTCTAGGCATTGTTATATTTAAATAATATTAATTACAATAAACTAAAACACACTTGAATGAATACAAGAGTAATATAATAATAAACAGTGTCACAGAGCACCGACAAACATGAGTAAAAATAGTAAACAAAATGGCTGCTAAAGAGGCTTTGTAAGAAACTTTCTGATTGGTTGGATAGAGAGATAATATAAGAATCTATTTAATTTCAACCAATGAAATTGAAGCTTTTAACTAAAATAAGGCTTTAAAAAAATGTATCTTGTTTAAAAAAAAGGAACTGTAACAGTGAAAAAATTTTTTAAAATCGGATAATTAGAAAAAAAGCTATAGTATTTTGAAAATTAGACACTGTCTATGCATATTTAATGAGGCAAAAGCAAACATTAGTCATGTTTTTATTTTAAATATTTAAAATATTTATTAATATTTTTTCTAAAAACAAATTACAGATTATTATTCAGAATTGGATACAGTTTCTAATTAACGTAAAAGCTCAATTGACATAATTTTGAAAAAAAATCGTATTTTCCTTAGTTTAACCTGCCCTTAAGTAATCTAATAAGATAAGACAATAACTTAGTACAGTAGAGCTAAATTTAATCTAGGTTATTTTTCTAGTTCTAGACCTGTCCTCATACTTATCAACAATATTGACATGATTACCACATTGACACCTAAGTATTTTTCTGTGCACCAAGTATAAGTATATATTTTGCTATAGAGGTAAGGCCATTATGATGTTTCTGTGGTGCTATTACTTTTCCATTTGAATAAGTAGACATGGGTGCAGAGGGGGAAATATCTGCAGAAAATTTTTATTGCTGTTTAACACACTTCACTTTTTTTCTTTCTTGTCACTATCAGCATTTACTCCAAGCAGCGTTCATGCCATATTGTCATTTCTACTCAAAGTCCCAGAATAAAAAATTCCACCCTGCACTGAGATTTGAATCCTGGACCAATCATTTTACCACTCAGCTACCACACCACCTCATCTATCAACAGATGAATTCACCGCACACACATCAGTCACACACACATCCATTCATTCATCCCACGCTAAACCATCTATCTTTATTCATTCATTTATCCATCTCACACTCATTTATAAATCCATTACACACACATCATCTAGTCCACAATCATCTATCCATCACATGTTGATCTTTTAATATTTTTCTGTGTTTCCTCCCTTTTTTTTAAAGCGCTCGTTGGCGTATAACTTGTCATTGTAAATTCTTTATAAAAACAATTTGATATATATTGTTTTTTTCCCACAAATAAAATAAAAAAACAGCAACATAGACCCTATCAAATATTTAAACTTATAGGATACTAAATTCATGAGCAAAAAGAATATTATATATCTGGAGAGTAGGTATAATGCGGGTCATTCCATTGGAAATTATTTATTAAATTTATTTGTTTCCTTGTTTCAGAATTTGGGAAAATGAAAAGTATATTTTCCTGTTTGTGTATGTTAACAACATGGCTTTTGAGCTCATCCACTGCAACGTTTTATACAGATAATGATCTTGGACAGTCTGTTCCCATGGGAAAGATTGAGCCTAGACAGCAGGAGAAACTCCAACAGGTGACAGCAGCAATATCTAAGTTTAATAACCTAATCAGGTTACCATCTATTAGCAATGACAATGTGTCCTTTGTTGATGAGACATACAAGAATAGGTTTTCAACTGATTTTAATGGCCTATATATTTTCTAATTTTTAAGATGGAATAATGTGGTGATACATTAGGTAGGTGTGGAGTTCTTTATTGATTCAATAGCTTTTAAATGCAACCAATTTGACTAGGTTTTGGGCATGAGGACTGCTAAATACCTTTGTGTGACCATTGCCCTTCAGATGAATTACTATGACAAACATGCACTTTTATCTATGTGAATCTAAGGAGCCAGAATTGAATGTAGATATATCAATTCAAGCCTTGTCAGGCTGCTCTTTTTGTACATTGTCTGACATTAGTTGAATATATAGGAAGAAAGTATAAAATGAATATTGTGAACTAGACGCTGTAATTCTTATATACTTTAAGGTTTGCTTGATAACATGGCAACTTGCTTCAGATATTGTTTTAAGTTTACTATAGCTAGGACATATTTTAATCTAGATGGCTAGGGTGGACAATGTCAAGGTTGCATTGCCATGTATTGGACATATGAAATCCTCCTTAACAAGTAAATTACTTTATTTGCAATACTGTATTTTCACATGTAAACTTGGCTGGCTTATCATTTAGTATATTTGTCAGCCTACACAAGTTTTAAGGTATGTGACATTATAGTTTGATGGGATGTTTGTCATTTAATAAAAAAAGTAAGCTTTACAATATATTCATAGCAGTTTGTTTTTTTTTTCAAATTTTTGTTACAGGAACTTTTAGAGTTAATGGGCTTATACAGTAAGCCAAAATCAAAAGCCATCAATAAGAGTATTAAGTCAGCAGCTAAGTTCATGCAGGACTTGTACAGAAGTCTCAGAGAACTAGATGTTTCTGACTTTACCACAGATGACTCTCATATTCATATTAATAGCTCAATTAATGCATCTGTTCTTGGACTAGATCCCTCTAAAGTCGAAGGCTCTGATGTTATTGTCAGTTTTGTAAACAATGGTGAGAAAAATATTTTGTTCAATTAAAAATAAAACTTATTTAGATTGTAATGTATTAATTAGTGGGCTATACAAATATTTTAGTTGTTGTTTTTTTATATTTTAGAATTTTTTATTGAAAACAGCTCTTTCCTTTTTTTTTCCCAGGTGTTTATTCCTATTATAAATTCTTCTGCTTTTTTATTTCTATAGTGAAAAAAGCCCACATCCGACATGAAAAGGATAAGGCATTCTATTTTGACTTTAGCGAAGTCTCTGTTGGTGAGCAGTTGAAAGGAGCTGAATTTCGTCTTTATAAAGATGTAGCACCAGTCTTGAAGTCTGGAACCTTCAATGTCAGCATATATGCCATCAAACCTGGAGATGACTGGGAGTAAGTCTTAGCAAATGCTATATTCTCCTTTTAGAAGACTGGGAGTAAATTTTAGCAAATATAATATACTATTTTTATTAGTATTTTCAGTTTTCTTATTTTAAATTCATATTTGATTCCCCTGTGTTCTTTACCAAAGGTTCTATAGCATTAGATGTACCCCTCCCAGTGCATCAGGGTAAATTTTTAACAAGCATTCTGATACTCCTTACGTATTGTAATAACTTAAGTGAGGCAACTCAACGAGGCACATATATCTTTATTTACACGACATCACAAGTTCATAAAACATCATCTTTCTTAGGCACAGTCTTTTCACTTCGGCTCTCAACTTGGGCGGAAATCGTTCTCTCTTTCTTCCTAATGTTGACATCCTTTTTAGTCTAGTTTATCACAGTGCGCACCTTCTAGCTTAGAATTCGGTGCACATGGCGGAGTTATAACAGTATCTTAGTTATTTGTTTATTTGAATGTGAGGTATTTAAAAGTAGAGCATTCATATATTCACATACCACCCAATGGCACAATGATTTCATCTGACATTATTTTTGATGTCATTCATAATAAAAAATCAACACAATCGTCACCCACTCCAGTTGAATCGCCTTCATGTGGGTGACTTCTGTACGTCAATTAAAGGAAGAACTGAAAGAGATTCATTTGTTTCTTATTTTGTGAGATGTATCAGTACTGCTCATTGACTTGGAAATGTAAAAATATCATGATGTCGAATTCACTCAATGAATTCTTTTTTTTGGTTTTCTCTGGAATGTTCTTGTTTTCAATTGATAAAGAATCAATGTAATCATAACACATTTCCAGTTAGCATCAATAAAACAGTCTTAGTCTAATTAGTCTGATATTATGTAATAAACTTGTCTTGTGGTTACTTGTAAATTGGCAGTCTGGCTTCGACTGATTATTCAGATGATGTTTGAGTTTCATGTACGGGTATATTAAATGCATTTAAGAACAAAGCTTACTAGAATAATAAGCGAAGAACTAAGTCCAAACCTTTGAAATACTGAATGAAGTTTAATACGTAAAGGCCACAGTCGAGTCTCTGTCCATTATAAGTTGCTGTCACCTTTAAGTCTTAGCACCAACTGAATAATATTAACATCAACAACCTTTATCCGTGATTCGTTATACTGATAGTTCGGCATCGATAGATTCTGGAAGAAGCAGGCAATAGAGCCTACATCACTTTTCTTGGCTCTTATTCAGTCAAAATCTTTGGACCATGTGGTAGTGTTTGCAGTTTTGATGCGGAGACCATGGCAGTCTGTGAATCCTTAAAAGTCATTGACTCTCAATTCGGCAAGGGACATTTGAGTGCCACACAGATTGTTGCGGTCACTGACTTAATATCTGTACTACAGGCTTGCAAAGCCCTGGACCATGGCCCCCCAATATTGACACTGTCATCATGGCTTCACACAACAAAAGGCAACGCTATGGTCCCCTGTAATAATGCAGTGGTTACCGAGTCACATAGGTGTGACTGGCAACACTATTGCAGACTCCTTGGCCCACCAGGGAGGGCAAATTCCACCCACTGAACAGGCTGTAAGTTTTCATCAGGTTCTGGCTATAATTAAAAAAACAGAAATGGAAAAGTGGTTTGAGTGCTGGGACAAGTCCCAAAAAGCCTGTGGAGTCTGGAAGCGCATGATGAGGCACCCTGACCGCACTTCCCCGTGGTGGAGGCTGTCCAGGCCTGAGCAAGCTATTATAGCACAGTGCAGGACAGGCCACTGTCCTGTTGGCTCATATTTCTCATGGCTATGGCCAAATTTCGATTCACGGTGCCCCCGCTGCAGGGAAGAAGAGGAAACCTTACCTAACTCAAAAAATATAGAGTCTACATTTTGTAAAATTAATACCATCTCAACATCCCTTATAATAGGCAGCATTTACAGACCACCAAATTCTAGTCTAGAATACATGCAGGAACTATGTAATCAGATTACTACACTAAAAGAGACAAATAAAAATGCAGTTTTTTGGATTATGGGTGACTTCAACCTACCTGATATAAATTGGAAAACACTAACCATAGATAAACACCAAAACCTTAAGGACATAAATGAGCTTTTTATAGAAACTTTACACAACCTTAGTTTAGATCAAATCATTAAAAAGCCAACTAGATTAAACAACACATTAGATCTCTTCTTAACCAACAGACCTGGATTAGTAGTTGATTAATATCAGACCATGAGATCATAAAAATACACAGTCAGATAAAAGCAGTAGCCAATACAAAACGCAAAAGAAAAATTTTACTCTGGAATAAATGTAACCTAACACAATTACACCAAGCTGCATTAAACTTTCAACAAACATTCTTATTAGAAAAAGACATTAACCAACCAGTCGATGACCTCTGGAATTTCATTAAAAACCATCTTAAAAGCATTATAGAAAATCATATACCAACTAGATACACATCAAACAAAATAAATAAATGCTGGTTTAATAATAGACTAAAGAAGCTTTGTAAACAGAAGGAAAACCTATATAGAAAATTTAAAGAAACCAAGGCAGAAAGAGTTTACAAAAAGTATATAAAAATTAAACACCTAACCCAAAAAGTAAGCAGACAGCTGCAGAGTGAATACATAAACAATGTAATATCTAAAGATAACAACAAAAACCTATGGTCATACATTAAGTCTAAGAAAATGGAAACAACAGGCAAAGCGCCATTAAAAGATGAACATAACATAATACATAATGATAATGAAACTAAAGCAAACATCCTAAACAAATACTTTGCATCAGCATTCTCAGCCCCAGGAGACAAAGACATATTTCTTAATTTGAACCAAGTAGACAACATAGAAGATTTAGTAGTACAAGAAAATGGAATTAAAAAACTATTAGCCAACACCAAACCAAATAAAGCGTCTGGACCTGATGGTATTCCAGCTAGATTACTCAAAGAACTAAGCAATGAGCTAGCCCCAGTGTTCAAAATACTCTTTCAGGCATCGCTTAACCAGGGCAGAGTACCGTAGGACTGGAAAGAAGCTAATGTCACCCCCCTATTTAAAAAAGGAGAAAAATCTGACCCAGGAAACTACAGACCAGTATCACTTACCAGCATCACATGTAAAATACTAGAACACATAATATGTAGCAACATCATAAACCACTTAGACAAACATAATGTCCTCACCCCATACCAAATGGCTTTAGGAAATATAGATCATGTGAAACACAACTAATAGGACTAATTGATGATTTTTCAAAAGGTTTAGATAATAGTGAACAAATAGATGCTATCTTACTAGATTTTTCCAAGGCTTTTGACAAAGTTCACCACTTAAGTTTGCTTAAAAAATTAAAATATTTCGGCATTAATGGTCCACTGCATCAGTGGATTAAAGATTTTCTGATAGGGAGAGAACAAACTGTAATAATAAATAGCTCTAAATCAACACCAATAACAGTAAACTCAGGTGTACCTCAAGGAACAGTCTTGGGTCCACTACTATTTTTAATTTACATAAATGATTTACCAAATTGCATTAGTTCAGGAACAAAAGTCAGACTATTTGCAGACGATTGCATAATATATAGAACAATAAAAAAAAAACAAGACACAGACATTTTACAAAGAGAATTAGATGAATTACAGAAATGGGATTCGAATTGGAGCATGTCTTTCCACCCAGAAAAATGTCAGTTGTTAAGAGTAACAAAAAAACTAAAACAAATTAATTCCACTTATCTTATTCATGGCAAACCAGTAAATGCAAAATACCTAGGTGTTATAATAAATGAAAAACTGGCATAGAATCCACATATTGATGAAACTATAAAAAAATCCAACAAAGCATTAGGGTTTATTAAAAGAAATTTCTATAAATCAAATAAGAACTTAAAACTAAAATGTTATTTAACCTTGGTTAGGCCAATAATAGAATATGCATCCACCGTGTGGGACCCCTCAACTGAAGAAAACATTAAGAAACTGGAACAAACACAAAATAGAGCAGTGAGATTCATAACAAACGAATATTCACATTTGACTAGGGTAACACCATTAGTAAAATCACTAAATTTAGAAAGCCTTCAGGACAGAAGACTCAAAAGTAAAGTAGCAATTATACATAAAACACTGAACCATAATCTTCAAATACAAAAACAAAATTTAATAAAATACTCTGAAAGACACAAAAATAAAGGCACATTTCTCGTCCCATATGCTAGGACAAATTTGTACAAATACTCCTTCTTCCCTAGTGCTATTAGAGCATGGAATGGGTTGCCTGAGCTAGCCAGAAAAACCAGTGACTTGGCAGAATTTAAGTCATTGGTTAATATGCATGATTAAATGCATGACGCGTAGGATGTAATCATCTTCTTTTTTGAAGTAACGTCTGTATTATATAAGATAAGATAAACCGTGCCTCATATTCTGTTTGACTGCCCCAGACTTGCTGATCTCCGTCTCGACAGGTCTGAGGAACCAAAAATTCTCGACCTGTATGGTGACATGTATGCACTACGCAAGGCAGCAGGGTTTCTGTCCAGGGCTTTTGCAAGAGAGGATTTAAGCCTCTCAAGCCCTCACTGATATGGAGTTTGATGATGATGATGATCTGTGACGTCACTAAATATCACCTCATAGTCCATCAACAATGATGCGTCTCTATACTAACTAAATGCCTAACAATTATTATGCTCTAATTCAGATAGTGGCTGGTGTTTGATATACAGTACATTCCTGAACTTGATTTTTAATTTCTAATAATTTGTTGATCATCTTTCTTATATTTATCTTGACAGGGAAAAAATATTGGAATATCAGTCTAGCTTGTTAGTGGATCATGCTAAAAATGGTTGGATCATTTTGGATGCAACAAGAATAGCTGAGCACTGGACTCATTTTCCACATCTGAATATGGGACTGTATCTAAAAGTTACAGATAGTTTTGGTAAGTTAATATTTCTTTTCAAAACATGCTGTGTCTTTTGTCTAAAAGGTTCTAAATGTGTTAGTTAATATGTAACAAAATTTTGTGCTTTTTTTTACTATTGTTTTCCTTGACTTTTGAAAAAAATCAGTCCATATTTGCAATTAAATAAATAAAAGGAAACAGCATGTTTAGTTATAAATAACAAAGAAAACAAAGATGCAGTTTATACCAACAGTAGATTGATGGAAAGATTTTGAACCTAACCTGCCAATGATGACTCACCTCACATCGTCCCGAGACATGACGTTAAACTGCGCTCCTCTTTCCTTAGCACTTTTGGAGCTCAAAAGTGCTCTACTTCTTTTCTATCATTGTGTCTGCCTCCTCCTTTTCTCAGTCTGCCTTCATTGATCATCACTCTGTCTCCTTATCTCTAAATATCTCACTACGTCCTAGACCAGTCCGTTTGCCGTGGACTGCGACGGGTAAGGGGGGATAAAGAGATCCTGGTGTTTGAGTGGTGGCTATCTGAGGATAAACCACCACAACACAATACTTTGGCTCCAAGTTCCCCTAGACCTGAGGCCCAGATGGCTGGAGGGTCAATCAGGGCGCTACTGTATCGGGCACATGTCTGATGCAGTAGCTGACTGAGTATAGCACATGTGTAGCCTTGGCGGGCTCATTCTGGACTTCCGAATGCCCGTCCCCTTGTTGGACTCGATGGCGGGTGGGGAGCACATGTCCCGAACTAATAAATAACACCTATGGAAAAAAAAACTTCAAAAAAACTACTTGCCCCAGACCTATGTCTGGGCAAGAGACGCCGTATGGAGGACAGAAAGGAGGAGGCCACAAAAAGCTGTGCTACCTGGCCATCATTTCTGGTGGTTAGGTGCACAGAGGAGGGGAAAAGTCTGACAAAGATGAGCCCTTCAGTAGTGGGAGAGCCCAAGAGTGTGTCTAAGCTACACAAGTCTTTGGAACTTCTAGTAGAAGTTGATAGCAAGATACACTCTGATGGGCTTTTAAGATGCAGAAGACTCTGTGATCTCCAAGTGGAAGTCATGCCACATAAGAGTCTGAACACCAGCAGAGGTGTAATCAGCTCTAGGGACCTACTGGAATGTTCCGAGAAGGAAGTAGTGGAGGGCATTGAAGGAGTCACCCATGCCCGGCGCATTACCAGGCGCAGGGATGGTGAGGAGGTCAAAACCGCCACTATTATCCTCACATTTGGAACTAGGACACTGCCAGAGTATGTGAAGGCAGGATACCTACGAGTTCCAGTGAGGCCCTACATACCTAACCCCATGAGGTGCTTCAAGTGCCAGGGTTATGGACACGGCGCGGCAGTCTGCAAGAGGAACACTGTGTGCACCAGATGTGCTGGAGAAGGTCATGAGGACAAGGGCTGCACAGCCCAGTTCAAATGCCCAAACTGTCACGCTGGCCACTCAGCCTACTCCAAGGACTGCCCTGTGTGGAAACAGGAGGTTGCCGTGCAGGAGTACAAGGCAAGAAATGGATGTACCTTCAGCCAGGCAAAATCGGCTGTATTTCTCCCTAGCCAAAGGCCAATTCGGCTTGACAAAGACCTATGCCCAGGCTGTTGCTAAGATAGGAAGATCCATAGCCACACAGACGGACACATTGACCCCACCACCCCCTCCTCCTCCTCCAACTCAGAAGAAACACCGCCAAAGAACACACCTCTGAAGAAACAAGAAAGCCCTGTTGTCATGCTAAAGAACAGGTTCTCTGTGCTCGCTGATGAGAGCATGGAGACTGAGCAGCTAGTCAAAACCAATACTCCGGGAGAACCCGGAGACATCATGTCTGACACAGGTTCTCCTCAGAATTCTCCTACTGAATTAGAGGTTGACCAACTCCCTAAGGGGAGAAATCAAAGCGGAGAGGATGCCCGAGGTGAGCGAGGAGGAAATAACCTCCGCTCTAACCAGAGGGATCTCCCCTCTCCAGAGAGAAAGACTTCCCCCAAAAGGGGGTTGTCCTCCTCTCCATCCAAACCCAAGAATAAAAATACCAAGGTCACTGGAATTAAGGGAAACCCCTCCGGGGGCCTCCCAAAGCCAAATAGCTCCAAGTAGGTCATCTAGAATAAGCCATGGATTCCAGAATTGTACTGTGGAATTGCAGAGGCCTCAAGGCCAATTATGAGGAAATGCAGCTACTGATGGACTCTGAGACTCCAGTAGCTGTCTGCCTACAAGAAACATTTCTGAAAGATAGCATCAGCTTCCGAAGCTACAGTGCTTACAGCAAGAATGGATGCAGAGAGAGCATCAGGTGGAGTCTGTATCCTTGTGAAGGATAGCATCCCCCATGAGAGGGTAGAACTACAGACCACACTACAGGCCGTAGCAGCTAGGATAACCCTTCACAAGGTTATCACTTGCTGTAGCCTGTATCTACCACCAGGCGCTCCATTAAACCAAACAGACATGGAGGACCTATTGAAACAACTCCCCCGGCCTTACATAATCCTTGGGGATTTCAATGCCCATAACACCATGTGGGGATCCAACAATACCGACACAAGAGGCCGTATGCTGGAGGATATCTTCCTCCAACATGATTTATGCATACTTAATGATGCATCACCGACCTAATTGCACCCAGGAACTGGATCTCTCACATGCATTGACCTCACCGTATGCGTCCCTGGACTTCTGGACGACTTTAAATGGTCAGTTAGCAATGATCTATGGGGAAGTGATCACTTCCCAATCATCATTGCTAACAATCTCCTCTCATTGGGACGACCTCAGCGGTGGAAACTGAATAAGGACGATTGGGAACAATTCCAAAAAAGATGCTCAGAGGATATTACAGAAAATATACCTTTGCTAGCAAGCTACTTAGTATAGCCAGGAAAGTTGTCCCCCTAACCTCCGCAAACCCAAAACGGCCTAGCAAACCATGGTTTGATACAGCCTGCAAAAGTGCTATTGGCGATAGGAAAAAACGACTGGCTGCATTTATTAAAAATCCATCCCAGGAAAACCTAAAGCTATTCAGAATAGCTAGAGCAAAGGCTAGACAAACCATACGGTCAGCCAAAAGGAATTCCTGGAGAAGTTTTGTCGGCAGTCTGGATCCCAAAACTTCTGCTAGAGCGGTCTGGAAGGCAGTAAGGCGAATCAAAGGGAAAGAATCAAATGCAATAGGGCATCTGAAAAACCAAGGACGAACTGTCACATCCCCCAGAGAAATAGCTGACTGCCTTGCATCCTCAATAGCAGAAAAGTCATCCACTGCACATTACACGCCAGTGTTTCAAAAAGTCAAAACCAGGGAGGAAAGACACTCCATTGATTTCAGGTCAGAAAACAATGAAGACTACAACAAACCGTTCTCGCTTGAGGAACTGAGGGAATCGCTAGACAAGTCACATGACACAGCGCCTGGAGAAGATGAAATCCATTACCAGTTCCTCAAGCCCCTTACCGAACCCTCATTGGCAGTCCTGCTAGGGGTCTATAACTGTGTGTGGCAAACAGGCGCTTTCCCAAACAGCTGGAGGAAAGCCACAGTTATACCGATACCTAAACCGGGAAGAGACGGCTCTGACCCAGCTAACTATCGACCAATAGCACTAACAAGCTGCATCTGCAAAACCATGGAAAGAATGATTAACAGTAGGCTGGTCTGGTACCTGGAGAGGAACAAAGTGATCTCTAACTACCAGTGCCGATTCCGGCAAGGGCGGACAACAACTGACCACCTGGTAAGGCTGGAAGCTTGTATCAGAAATGCATTACTCAGAAGAGAACATCTAGTAGCTGTATTCTTCGATATAGAAAAGGCCTATGACACAACCTGGAAACATGGCATTCTATGTGACCTGGAGCTTATGGGGCTTAAGGGACATCTTCCCCGTTTTGTGGGGGAATTCCTGAAAGACCGAAAATTTCAGGTTCGAGTGGGCAACACTATTTTAGAGCCACTAATTTAAAAACACTATTTAATAATGTTGACCCTGGGAAGGTACTGGGCTTTATCCGGGAAGTGGGGTTGTCTACGAAGATCTGATTTATGAATTCTGTAGACATGCACTATTTACATTAGATTTTTACCAAATTATTAAATTTTTACTACCTCTACTATTTTAACTGTAAATAGACCTTGATTTTAATGATTTGACTGTATGGAATTTGGCCCTTGTTGTGTGGAGGGAGAGTGGCCCTTGAGGGACTGCAGGCACGACATGGCCTTAATTGTGCTGATGTGCCCAAAATCACAAATCACTCACCTCACATTCATAAACAGGATTGCAGAGATTTTTGAATGCTTTGGCAGATGCATATCTAGAGTTTAGATTTATAGTCTCATCAAATCTGAACTACCCACAGCTTTCGATGTCACAGGTCAGAGCTCAGGCCTTCTACAATTGGTCTCAGCTAAAACTCTTTAAACATGGCTGGGAAAATGCCATATTAACCAAGGTAACCAAATTCTAGTCTATGATGCCTGTATAGTGAGAACTCTGCTTTATGAAACTGGTCAACATACATACAGTCTTAGACAAGAGAAAGAGGAGGAAGAAAGCTATCTTCCAATCATGCATGCAAAATTAACCACTTCAGTATTAGCCTTAGTCACAGCAGAGTCTGCCTAATTAAGGAAATGCTGTCTAAAGCGTCATCGGACCAATTCATTGCCATTTTAATATCCTTATTTCTAGTGACACTTTTCTCAGCAGTATATATCTAAATACTTAAGTTTGCCTTCCTAGCCCAAAATTAAAGAATTACAAAATTGTATGTGGCTATTAAAAAAAAAGTAAACATTTCTTTTTCAGGCAAAGAGTTTGAGCCCAAAAATATAGGAATAGTTGGTCACAAGGGCCCAGCTGATAAGCAGCCTTTTCTAGTTGGTTATATGTATATGATCAAGGAGATCCTATCACGTCGAATAAGGTCATTGAGGTCAGCTCGGTGGGCAACCACTAGCAGTGATGATGTGACCTTAGCTGACAATCCATACACAGAGTATTCAAGATCAAGTAAGTGGGATAAAAACTCATGTATAGACTGCTTAATTAATTAATCATAGTCTTAGATAATAAACTAAATTTCATTGCAAACACGATTGTATTACTAAAAAAATATAGTAAAGATAAACAGTACTTAGGAAAATGTCCTCTTTTAGTGTTAACAAAAAAAACTTTTTCAATGTTTTATTATGCTCACATCAACAGTATTGCAAGCTTCAACATCTTTTCTGGTTTGGCTGACATTACATTTCCATAAAAAAATAAATTTTGAATGATGCTAGTTAGATCATTGGCAACAAACAAATCCCATAAGAAACCTATTTGAGAAAAACATTAAGATAGCAAAACAAAAAAAAAAAGCAACTTAGAAGACGATTTCAACATTTTACCTCACAGAGAAGATACCAGACACTGATCTCTTACATTGGCAAATAGTTAAATAAGTCAACTTTCTAATGTAATTTTTCAGATGTTTCACATGCTAGTCACAACACTAACAGTAACTTATTGTTGAACTCTGGTCTTTTTACTCTGGAAGTGTGTAGATTTATTTTACAATAACTGGGTCTTGCAGATTCTTTGTTTTAACATACAAATCTATGAGAAATAAAGTAGAGAACTTCTTTAGTTGAAACTTTAATCAAATGAGCTCAATAAGTCAAGTTGCATCTCTGACTTACAATATTCAATCTATCAAGCCAATGGAATCAAAAAAATGAATCTATTATTGTCTTCCTTTAGATAGTTTTCCACTCACTATCTTCTGCTATCTAGCAGTGTCATATATGGAATTTCCTTAAATATTTTTAGCCCAGAACATGCAAGAAAAGATATCATACCTGCCAAAAGTTCATCAGTAAATAAACTAATAACAAAAACCCATAACCCTTACTCATTTGCCAAATTGGCTTGCAACTATTTTCAAGAATCACTCTCTACATCTAATTTTAAAATTATGCCCTGATTACAACTATCTTTGTCCTTTGTGAAGGTAACACTCGCTATAGATCCCACAACAACTGCCAGCGTCATCCTTTACAGATTAACTTCAGGGATATTGGATTTGGCAGTGAGGTAAGTTGTATTCCTTTAGCATCATTCCATTCAATCAACATTTGTTCTGCTTCCTCCACGTTTGAGATTTCTTTCTGCATGTACTTGCTCAGAGTTTTGAATTGAAGGACAACTAGCCCATGCCTCTCTGTTCTTATTTAAAATTCTCATGTCTATTTTTTTAAATTCTCTATGATATGTTTGCCAAGCTCTTTATATAGTTCAGTACGTTCGTATGCTTCTATATATTTGACTTATAGATCTGAGTCTATTAACATAATCTTTATACTAAGACTCCATGTAATTTTTCTTTTACCTTACAGTTCCTAATTGCACCAGAAGGTTACTCAGCATTTTTCTGTGATGGAGATTGTTCTTTCCCTCTGGGAATTCACATGAATGCCACCAACCATGCCATTGTTCAGACTCTGGTCCACTTGATGACTCCAAGTGAGGCGCCAAAGCCCTGCTGTGCTCCAACCAAATTTGGCCCAATTACTTTGTTGTACTATGACGACAGTTCTAGTGTCATCTTAAAGAGATTTAAGGATATGATTGTCAAGGCTTGCGGCTGTTTATAACTCTCACATCCATATTGTTCTTAGAAAAAAACATTGGGCTGTGAGTTATTCTGGTTTGGCAGGTGAAAGATACTCCCCCTCTCCACCCACACAGTCTGCCATACCAAGCATCCCAGAAACTAAAAATAGCTAGAAGATAAAACACTTCTGCTATTGAAGAATAAAAAATGTGCCTTATAATCTTTATCTCATACATAGCATTGTGTTAGATGTTTAGTGGATAGTGTTGGGAAGAGGTTTAATATAGTTGACTCTTGGTGCTTGGCATTGCTATTAAATGTCCTTGTTTAGATCATACTATTTCACTTGTTTGATGAGATCACTGTGAAACTCTTTGTTGCAGTGGTTTATAATTTATTGTATTCTATTTAGACTACAAAGTTGACAATTCTGAGCTAATTTATTGTCATGGTCAGGATGATAAGCTAGAAATGAATGTTTAAAATGAGATACACAAATATAGGAACGCATTGGTGTCTTCAAACAGCTGAACATCGCTGTATTTGTAATAGGAGTTTTTAGCAACTGAAAATAAAATCAAATTAACTTGGGACTAGTTTCCAAACAGAAATCAAGTTTCTTAGTGCCAGTATTTCTGTTTCATTGCTAAATCTTAGTTCTAGTACTTACCATATACAAAGGTATTATTTTTAAAAAACTTATAATCTCAGTTAGATACTATACACAGAACCGTCCATTATTGTTTTACACTCACAGAATTGTGGCTTGTAAGTATTCATCATTATATTATGTTAAAAAAAAAACAACATTTTTTATGATGCTAAAAACTTTTTACGTTTTGCTATTCTTTTATGTATTTGTAAACCACAATGAAAGATTTAATTTTAAAACTTCTTATTGGCTAAATTTATCTAAGTTGTATATTTTTCTGTTGTTGTTATTTTAAGGCATTTGAAGTGTACATACTTACACTTGTATCCAGCATTTAGACTTGGTTTTACATTAGCTGTCTTAGGGTTGTGTAGATTTACAGATTTCTGTGCATTGCTGTTCATTGTCTAGCGATATGAATAAGTTTGAATGTTGCATGTTGCGGCTCATTCATAAGTTAAGTTTCCCATTAAGTCTAGAGCATTCACTTTTTTATCACTTGTAATCTCTAAACCAATGCCAAACAGGCTGTTATTTTTTAAATGTTTTTTTTTTGAGGCATTACTTAATGTGGGTAGGTAATACCTTGTAATTTATACAAGGGTTAAGTTTTTTTTTTTTTGTTTTTTTTCAGAAAAAAATTATTTATTAAGGTATGAATTCTAAATAGTTTTTAGAACAGGATTAGAAAAATTGACACATTTAATTCATTGGATAAAGCCTTTAATATAGCAGAATAAAAACAGGAATAGTTACAAAATTTAAAATAAAAAAATGGGAGTGAATTGGAAATTCCTGAGGAGCAATATTCTAGTTTTTAATGGTATGAGGGAACTATTCTTGACTGACATCTTTATGTTATTGTGGTAAGCTGATTGACTTATTGTACTAGAAATATAATCTGCCTATTTTTTTTTTTTTCATTGTTTCAATTCTTACTTAAGGATAACTGCTGTCAGTAAAAAATATACTATTACAAAATTCTTTTACTATGTCTGACAGTTTCTCCAAAATGTAAATTTCCCCCTTTTTTTTTTATGAGATCGAATGGTTAATGTGATAAAATAAAATGCTTTAATATAAAATTTTTAGTTCAACTTTCTTGATCATTTGTAAGACATTTATTGATGTGTAAAGTGGCTTAAAGTTTGCAGAAGTACTCTTGGGCATATTATTCTGCAATTACCTCTGAAATTTGTTTATTTTTTTTTATATATAAACCTTACAAAACATTTTCAGCTGTTTGAATTCTCTCCACTCACTTTTTTTGTGTGTTATTGTTTGACTCTGAAGAACAGTGGTGAAAATATAGACACACACACACTAATTGGTTGTGATTAATATTGCTTTAATCTAATTTATACATTTTGTTTGGTCCATTGATCTGATTTTTATTATAATATGACTACAAATTATAGACACAAAAGGGTTTGTGTGATAAGATGATGTACATTATTTTGTCCTCCGTACTTAACAACTTACTTATTATAAGTCGTTAATGAAAATAATTTACTTACCTAACAACTTACTTATTATAAGTCGTTAAAGAAATAATTTAGTGATCTGTCATATTTGTGTTTAACTAGTGCAAGATTCATCCTAAACATATCCTTTTTTTAATCAATGAAAATTTGATGTGTTTCATAAACAGTTATTTACATTTATTTTTTTTTGTACACACCTGTTGTATCTCTTTATTTATTAGAAAAAAAACACTATTAAAAAGACTATTAAATTATAAATAAAGTGGAGGGATTTGGTTACCCCACCTCTAGAACAGAAGTCAAGGGACAGATGATTATGATGATGATTATATATACATTTACAAATGTATGACTAAATTTTTGTTTCAAACCTCCCTTCCCATGCCCCACTTGATAAGGCACTTAAAAAAAGTTTTTTTTACATATATATTTTTTATCAGTTCATTAATATTATAATTATGAGTTATTATAATTATAAGTAAATATCTGTCATTATTCCAGCATTTAGACAATCTTTGGCTTTTATTTTATTTCTGGTTAATTTATGAATGATGATAGATTTAGTGTGTACAGAATACAAATTATAATATACAAGCTTTCTTCTGTTTAAAATTATTTTACAATGACTCTGTATGCTACACTATATTTAATTTGAATACATTTAATGTGCTATCCATTCTGAGTAATCTTAGCTGAAATATGTTTTGAATAACATTATTGTATATACAATTTAAAGTTTGACTTGTTCTTTATAGTTTTATTATGTGCTCTAATAGAAGAAAGTCTAGTACTTATGTACGTATATTTTATCTATAGATGAGAGAAAAATTTCTTGGCTTATTGGACACACTGGGAAAACTCTAGGTTGACCATTATATAGGTTTGAAAATGTTTCATTATTATAAAATTATTTTTTGGCTTTTAATTTCTCATAGACCCTTAAGTGCTCTATAGATGATGTCAAAAGGGAAATACCGCTCTCGTGCACAAGGGAGTTTGAATCAGTGAATAGACACACCTGAACATTTATGAAATGAACTCAGGAAAGTTACAATTCTCATGCACCCTTAACAAATTATTCTACCGATTGAGGCTCAGTCACATAGTAATAAACATTAAACATGTCAACTTAAAAAACAAATTTTGAAAATATGTTTCAGATCTAGACATTCTTTTGGCATGCATTTTAGGCCCATAGTCAAACCTTTTTTTTTTTTGTTTTGCTTAATGAGTGGAAAACTAAATAAAATACAAAACTAATGTGTTAAAAGAGATAGGAACCCAAATCAAGTTCTCACTGTTTCAGCTTCCACTCATTGTGTGATAATTCTTCACTTCCACTCATTGTGTGATCATTCTTCACTTCCACTCATTGTGTGATCATTCTTCACTTCCACTCATTGTGTGATAATTCTTCACTTCCACTCATTGTGTGATCATTCTTCACTTCCACTCATTGTGTGATCATTCTTCACTTCCACTCATTGTGTGATCATTCTTCACTTCCACTCATTGTGTGATCATTCTTCACTTCCACTCATTGTGTGATCATTCTTCACTTCCACTCATTGTGTGATCATTCTTCACTTCCACTCATTGTGTGATCATTCTTCACTTCCACTCATTGTGTGATCATTCTTCACTTCCACTCATTGTGTGATCATTCTTCACTTCCACTCATTGTGTGATCATTCTTCACTTCCACTCATTGTGTGATCATTCTTCACTTCCACTCATTGTGTGATCATTCTTCACTTCCACTCATTGTGTGATCATTCTTCACTTCCACTCATTGTGTGATCATTCTTCACTTCCACTCATTGTGGGATCATTCTTCACTTCCACTCATTGTGTGCTCATTCTTCACTTCCACTCATTGTGTGATCATTCTTCACTTCCACTCATTGTGTGATCATTCTTCACTTCCACTCATTGTGTGATCATTCTTCACTTCCACTCATTGTGGGATCATTCTTCACTTCCACTCATTGTGGGATCATTCTTCACTTCCACTCATTGTGTGATCATTCTTCACTTCCACTCATTGTGTGATCATTCTTCACTTCCACTCATTGTGTGATCATTCTTCACTTCCACTCATTGTGGGATCATTCTTCACTTCCCCTCCCCTTTCTTCCCCTAATGAATCTTGTAGCAATCTGTTAGCAGGTCAAAGCTGTTCAGCTTTATTGCCTGTTGTGCTTGGCGGAGTTTCTTTCATCCAACTTGAAGGTAATAAATCAGGCTGCAGACTTCTAAAGAGATGTTTCAGTTTTATTCCCAGAACTTCTCTATAAAAGTATAGCACAAATATTTGTCATTATTGCAAACTCTGAAATTAGAGAAGTAGTTGTACAAACTCTTGCTATTGATACATGGTTTTAAGTAAGATTGGTGAATCACTCACAGAAATGTTTTTTATTTAATATGGCCTATTTCAAATGATAGGAACTATACTGGGGAGATCTAGATATTAGCTATTCCTGAATATTCTTGTTTTTGACAGCTATCACAGGGTATTTTAAAATTTCTAGAACAAATGACTAAATGTTCCAAGTTCTTGCATCAGTCACAAAACAGTCACTTTTCTCTGTAACTATTTAGCTTTTTAAGTATGAGGAGCATAACAGTCAAAACTGTACATAAGGAAATAAAAGAATTATTGACCTTTTTAGTTTACATCTAGTAATGACAATGTAATAACATGGTATAATTTTTATTTTTATTTTTAAGTCACATTTTAAAACACTTCTGAGAAACTCTTATTTGTAACCTCATTTTTAGGCTTGCAGCACTAGAACAAATGACAGTGAAACATTCACTTGTCAAAATATATGACAACTGAATTTCTGCTAAATTAAGTACAGAAGCAGGTTAATCTCACACTGTTAGATATGTTCACTATTATAGAGATCAAATAATGGGACACTATTCTTTGTCATGTGTATGTAGATACATATCACTTTTTAGAAGTAATTTAAAGCTACAATCATTTTAACATTGTTATAGTTCAAGAAATATTTTTAATAACTACTAATAGGTATACATCTTCATTATTAACTTTGAGAAAATTGGTATTTTGTGTATTATTTAGCTTCGATAATCAAATATTTTTTGCTTTAAGAATGAAATATTCTATATGACCCGTGCTGTAGCCTGTAGATCGAGGTAGTAATGTAGATAACTAGATACGTTGCATTTGTTATAACAATAAGAGAAATTACGAAAGACAAATCTGCTGAAACAGTTAGTGTACAGTTTTCATAAGTTGTCTTCCTTGCTTTGTCTTCTTACCTGACAGTCACAGGTGAAGACAAGCAGAAACTAGGTGACAGTGTCACGTGAGTTGAATTTCCGCTTGAACTATAAATGACAAAACAATGGAGGCCTTAATCAGAAACGCGGAAATGGGGACGCTAGGATAGTTTGAGTGGATATTATTTGATAGTTAGATCTAGATCTATTGTAATTTCCAAAAATAAATAAATAAAATGGAACATTCTGTTTGCATTGCGTTGGTGGTGCTGTGGTCATGTTTGAGTCGGATAGAGACGCAATCAACGCAGGTACCAATCAAAAGTATCATGGGCAATGTTGTGATCAACACTGATTACGGTCCCGTAAGTTACTTTTACAATCAATCATTAGATCTTGATATTGATACTTTAATCTGCTAGCCTAGATCTAGGTTTAGTTAAAAATGGTCGATCACATAGATCTGGATTCAAAATGACATTGCCATGGCATGCCATGTAATGTTTATCCATTTAGGGCCTAATTACTAAATTAGGTCTACACTGGCTACAGTAAACTAAAACTTGTTTTAGAAATTTTAAATTTTATTTCATAGAAATAAATTAATAGTCGAATCAAAAAAATTAAGTGAATGCAGAATGGCTTTCCCCAAATATTGTTAATTGTACTTAAAGACCCTTTTTTTCAGCTTTTGTGTATCTATTCTAAGCTTCACTGTCTAGCCATAGGTACGGTAACTCTCTGGCTAATACAAACCGTGCTTTAGTTAGGTCAACTCCAAACAAATCATCTATTATATGGAATGTCTGGATGCTCTATAACAGTGATGCCCAAAATACAGCCCGCGGGCCGATATGTCTGTACAAATTGTAGGAAATACCCTCCTAAAAGAAAACAGGTTGAAAAATGTATCTTTACCTTCGTTAGGGCTTCAATCTTTTTCTGACGGATTGGTACCATGACCTTTAACATTTGTGCATTTATAAAATGGGACCCTGAATGTGGAATCATACCAGGAGAAGTGAACGAATTTTTACTTCTTATAGAAAATGATAATAAACCGACCTATATGATTTGAAAAGAAAGTGTGCTGTTTTAAAAACAAACAATACATAAATGGATTGTTTAAAAAAAAATATGACGGTATTCTTGATTCGTTCAACTACGCCTAGAGATTGGAAGATAGATGGGAATATTCACCAAAAAGAGACAAGAAAATGAGTCAGTCGTGAAGCTAGATACAATATTGCTCACATTATAAGTAGAGAAATGAAGCCTTTCTCTGACGCTTAAAACAAGAACTTCAAATATCCCATTAATTAAGTACTAGATTCACGTGATTCTATTCTAAAGAAATAGTTTCAGGTAAATTTCAGTTCGTTTTTGTACCTTTTCGTTCATGTGGCCCACGACACCAGTGTCGGAAATTAAAATGGCCCGGAGGTCAAATTAGGCTGGGCATCACTGCTCTATAAGAACCATCTAACGTTCCTGAAATGCTTTCATCAAAGGTGTCTTTATTTAAATAGACATAGCCTTCACTGGCAAGACTATTGTACCTTTCAAATAACCATGTTCTTCTGGTGTTGGTGGTACACAGCTGCATTGGGTTGGACACAATCTCATATAGAGGATCATCATATGCTGAAAATAATTTTAATTTTTTTGTGAGCTTAAAGGAGGCCACTACTCCCACCCAGATGTGCTATAAATACCAACTTCACTGCATCAGTTTGCCCTCACTGGTATAGAGAAAAACAGCTGACAGAGACAGCTGGTGAACTCTTGCAAAGGTCATGAGACATACATATAAATAGAAAACCTAATAAAATACTCAGAAAGACGCAAAGATAAAGGAACATTCCTCGTTCCATATGCCTGGACAAATTTGTATAAATGCTCCTTCTTCCCTAGTGCTATTAGAGCATGGAACGGGTTGCCTGAGCCAGCCAGGAAAACCAATGACTTGGCAGAATTTAAGTCATTGGTTAACATGCACGACTAGATTGATCTGGGAACATGGTTAGCATGTAATCACCTTTTTTCAAGTAACAACTGTATTTTATAAGATAAAAAGACTTTGGACTCATTTACTGAAAGTCAGACACAAGCAACTATAAGAGAATTAAAAAAAAAAATAGACAATGGCTATGTCTGCAACAGATGTGGCAAAATATATGAGTAGCAACTGGGTGGGTATTGTGTACATGATGTACTGCACTCATCCTTAATCTTCAGACTCGAAGACAATGCATTAGTAGATCCACGCACACATATATTCATACATATTTGACTACAATGACAATGTTACAGCTTTCTAAAAAGTTTTGTTTACTCTCTTGGTATCATCTTTTAGATACGAGGTGTGACCTATTCATCCCAGTATGAAAATTTACCAACTCGATGGGTGAATGCTTTCCTAGGTGTACCTTATGCTAAAACATTAGCTCAATATGGCAGTGATTGGAGAGAAAAATATAGATTTCATGTAAGTTTTGTTGATTAGTCTACCCTTTTTTTTTTTTCATATGTAACTAAATAAGTTATATATCTCTATAATTAAATATAGATTTCATGTTAAAAGTTTTGTCTACCTTTTTTTTTTCATTTGTTACTAAATAAGTAATATCTTTGATTTTTCTTGATTTGTCTGCATGACATGGAAAAACATAAATAAGTCACTACTGGTTCTGCATAGCCATGTAAAATGCTTTCTTTCTTTGGTTGGACAGTGCCATATTATTATTATTATTAAGTTTTTTTTTTGCACTTATAATTTGGTATATGAAAAAATGCATATTTCTCTCAATCTGATAAATGTCTTTGTTGTACATTGTAGAGCTATGCTTATTGTTGTGGTGGATGAGGCATCATTCAGGCCTGACCATTTGAGCAATACTTTGTGAGAACAGAATAATAGGGACTTTTTTGAAAGCACTTTAAATATTTGTTTAGTGAACAGCCTTCTCTTGCTGGCATAGAGATAATCTAAAAGCTGCTGGAGAACTAGAAAATAGTTTCTAAACAGCTTTGAATTTCAAATAAAACTTTGTTGAATAAAAGCTGCTGTTTAGGAGAAAAGAATTTTAATCACCTGTGTAAGATTTGATACATTATTTAAATTACTTGTTGGTTTTTATAGCCACAAAGAAGGCTACTCCATACACTCAAAGATAAAATTGTGTTATTTTTAATTCATGAAGGAAATCATGTTGGGTGTTTTATCTGTGATTGGCAGAAACTCATTTCCCATCCAATACACTGTTGGCATTTATTTTATTTTCACAAATTGCTATATGGTACAAGTATTCCTCAAGCCGACAAGCTAAAATTAGGGTTTTAGGTAGCCTAGGAAATTAAATACATTTACTGTTAATATCTTATGGAATTAGATTGTTAGCTTTTAATTTTATTTCTCTGTTCATCAAAGATTTTTTTCATGATAGGCTTACCACATTTTTTTTTGCTTATTAATAGATGGCATTGAAAGGATTTTTAATAGCCCATAGTGTCTTCAGTTGGCAAGATTTGCAAAATTTTTGTTTTTGCAAAATTGAAATTTTAAAGTTCTAAAAACTATTTCTTTCATCTTTCTGTTTTATTCTCTTCAATTTTGTGTTATCCAATAGGTCCTGTATTTTTTGTGTATTTCTACTGTTAGACACTGAGTTGACCAAAAGAATAGGGAAGGCTTCTGCAGCAATGGCAAAACTCTCTAAGCGTGTGTGGGAAAATACCAAATTGACCACGGCAACAAAAATCCTTGTCTACAATGCCTGCATTCTGAGCACACTTCTCTATGGCAGTGATAGCTGGGCAACTTACATGCGTCAAGAGCACAGATTAAATAGCTTCCACCTACGCTGCCTGCAATGCATACTGTGTATCTCCTGGAGGGATCGTGTCACCAACCAGGAAGTTTTGACATGGGCCAACATACACAGCATCTATGCTCTCCTTCAACAGAGAAGACTACGCTGGCTCGGTCATGTCACTCGCATGCCAGATGGAAGAATCCCTAAAGACATCCTGTACGCTTAGCTAGCAGAGGGAGCCAGACCCAAGGGCCGCCCAAGACTAACTTACAAAGATGTCTGCAAGCGAGACATGAGAGCCATGGGCATCTACCAAAGTATGTGGGAAGATATAGCCCAAGACCGGACAGCAGAGTGTACGTGCTGTTACAAACTTTGCTGAATGCAAAAGAAATGAAGCTGCATCGGTCAAGAGAAAGAAAAAGAAAGCTGCCCTGTCAGTGAGCCCTAGGACAGATGAATATAAATGCTCAAACTGTGGCAAACTCTGCCAATTCAGAATTGGCTTGATCAGCCACTCCAGATTCTGCCCCGTCTCAAGACGTAACCAAAGCCAGTGACTCATCTGGGCGCATCCATTGTCTTACGAGACAGGAGCCATATATATATTCATACTGTTATGGAGATGTTTTAGAATACTTTTTTTTTTTGTAAGAAAAATTTTGCTCTGATTTTAGCTACCACTGATTAACAAATAGTTATACAGATTTGATGTTTTCTGATGTAATATATTTTATACCCTGTAGGGTTTCATTAGTCATGGGCTTGGACTAAAAGTTTTAGCTTATTGACTCAATCCCTTCTCTTATTTTCTCCTTGTATTAAATAATACTAATTTCAAGCACAAATATAGCACACAGTCACAGATTAACATCAATATGCTTTTAATGTTATAAACTTTCTCTGTTGATTTGTTTTTTAAAACCCCTTTCATATCTAATCTGAAGATAAATCATTCCTAATTATCCCACTTAGTTCTATAATTCTTGCTGTGTCTATGCCATATGAATTGTTTAAAACTATATATCTGTGGTTGTTACTTCACATCACAATTAGAGATATTTTTTTTTTC
Organism: Biomphalaria sudanica; assembly: GCA_036873155.1. Taxonomy (NCBI): domain Eukaryota; kingdom Metazoa; phylum Mollusca; class Gastropoda; family Planorbidae; genus Biomphalaria; species Biomphalaria sudanica. The sequence goes on from JAZGLO010000865.1 coordinate 32,018, forward strand.
TCTTTTGCAACTTGTTATCTGACTAAAGAGTTTAATCCTTAAAAGAGATGAGGTTACCTCTCCATTGCTAGGGGAAAGCCTGGGCAATACCATGTCTTAAACAATTAGGGTTTACATCTATCATTTAATTTTTTCTATCATGTCTGTTTTGTAAATTTAGCTGATTAAATTTTTTGGTTTTGTCCCCAGAATCCTGATGATGACCCATTTTGGTATGGGACTTATGATGCTACTAAATATAAACCAGCTTGCCCACAGATGCCTTGGATGGTGAAAGAAACAGTCTGGGATTTCACTGAAATTTCTGAAGATTGTCTTTATTTGGATATCTACACACCCAATGTATCAGCATTCACATTAGCTTATTCATTTTTAACTTGTTTACGCTGAATCTTTTCTATTATGTTGATCAATATTTTCACAGATCCTTTAAAATGGCTGACTGGTTATGTGGTATGCACTCTGGATTTTTGTTACTATGATCCCGGGTTTGAAGCTTGTCCGCTACCATCCCTTGTCATCATGTGGGAGGTTTGGGCTAAGATGTATAAAGGGAAAGAAATTAATTTTATGAGTTAATGGATGTTCTAAAGCTTTTGTAATTGTTTTTTTGTTACTGTCATTGATAATAAACACAACCACGTGGGTGTTAGAAGAGTCACTTGACACCCGAGCATATTTCTTCAATTTTTTTTTTCCATTTTTTTTTTAAAATGAATAATTAAAATTTTAATTTAAGATGGATTTTGTAAAAATATAATTACTTTAAATGTGTTTATAAATCCATATTTTCAGATCACCAATGAATCTCCATCAACTAGTCCAACTTTGTATCCAGTCCTAGTTTTTCTGTATGGGGGTGGTTACATCATGGGTGCCTCCAGACAGTATCCAGGTATTTTCCTAGCTGAGAGGTTCACTGTAGTAGTAGTCATCAATTACAGACTAAATGCTTTAGGTGAGTTGATTTTGTTGAAATAACTGTTGTTTGTGAATATATATTTCCATAAACTTTGCCACCTGCTGCTATGCTATGGAATCATTGTATAGTCAATAATGAAAAATCAATAGTTCTAGTTTTCTACAACAGAGTTTATATGAATTATTAATTATAAAGAATAAGCATTGACTAGTCCAACTTGAAACTTTGAGCACAGCAGTGAGGCTATATACATCTTCTACCTTACTCTAAATACTCTCCCTCCCCTTTTTAGTTGAACAGACTTTCTCTTAGGCTATTGATGTTGGACCCATTGGTCATTGAGTACTTTCCAAATGCAAGATAGTAACAGACATTGCAGATTATAAAATAACTACCACAGATTTCAGATTATTATTTTTTTTTGTCTATTCGTATAAATTTGTACTGCTTTGATTAAATGATTTAATTGGTTTTTTTTTTAATGTTCAGGATTCCTGAGCACTGGAGATCGTTTCTCAGCAGGCAACTACGGGATGTTTGACCAAGTAAAAGCACTGAAGTTTGTTAAGAAAAATATAAGATCGTTTCGTGGGAATCCAAACAAAATCACTCTCATGGGTCACAGTGCTGGTGCTGCTAGTGTTGGGATGCATATTTTATCACCAAGAAGTGTTGGTAAGTTGACCTATATCCTACTGTTACATGTGCAGCATAGTCTGTTGTGCCACTTGTTATGAGCAGATGAGACTCTTAATCATTCGCCAACAGACTCATTTATAATGGGTTATGAAGACTTTAATCTTGATTAAAAAACAATAATATGTGAATTACATGACTCCATTTTTGGATCCTTCTCTCCCTATCTTCCTTGTCAACATGCATTCACACCATTCCACATTCGCACCATTTCACATCACACTATGCTGCACACGCAACACCTACCATATGCTCATTTTTGGAAAACTGCTAGCTAGTCTGATTGATTGAAGATTAGCTTTATTTAAAATAGATTTTAGATTAACGTTATTTAAAATTGATTTAAGTTAATATATTTAAAATAACTTAAGATTTTAAAAATGTCTATAAGATAATATGGATACATTTACTTTATTTTTTTTAGATCTGAAAATTTGTCATTATTCTCATGGTTTTACTTGTATCTTAACATTATAAGTAGCTTATGTGGGCTAAGCAGAATTCCTTCAAACTGTTGAAATCAAAATTTTTATGTACTATCTATGGAACAACCAGATAGACCTGTTAACTACCTCACCCTAAGGTCAATGTTAACAATCACAAAGAGGAGTGGCTCAACCAATGGGCATCAGGAAACACAGGCAGAGCCATGTACAAAGAAATGACTATGCATAGCAAACTGGACAGTATTAACTTCCTCCCCCGCAAAGAACAATCTACAATCTTCCAACTAAGAACAGGACACACACCTCTGTTAAATTACCATCTAAACAAAATAAATTCCAAACATCTCCCCCTTTGTAGACACTGGGCCTACCCTTGTGAAACTGTAAACCATATCCTCTTTGAATGCCCCTTCCTAATCCACCTTAGGCAGACCCTACTTCCACTCCAGCCCAACATTACCAACACCCTGTATGGCAGTGCTGAACAACTGAAGAAAAAAGCACACTATTTTCCTTGGCACAGTCTGCAAAAGAGCTCACAGCTCAGCAGCAATAAAGCTGGCTAGAAGAAGAAGAAGAAGAATATACTATTAGAAACTAGATCTTGCAAAAATATAATTTTCTTATTTAGTGATTGCTTTTTACAGGTTTGTTTGATCAAGCTATTATGCTTAGTGGATCTGAGCTTAGTGAATGGGCAGTATTAACCAGAGCCGATGCAATTTTTTATGCTCAAAGCCTGTGCAAAGAAGTAGGATGTCCAACCACAGACTCACAGCAAATGGTTGACTGTTTGAGACACTTCAGGAGCTTTGAACAGATTGTAAATGCCTCAGCACTAGTGGCTATGAAGGTAATGATAATGGCTCTCCCAGAAAAAAAACATTTATCTATTCTGGTAGGACTACAGCCCATGAAGAGACTTAGCCTGCATTAACAATTCCTTCCTTTTTGTAAATCATTAAGCCATCTTATTTGTGGATTTGTTGCCCATTGTTTGGTCTTTGTTGGTGCACTCTTCTATTCTTTGACATTCTTTCAACGTGACTTGCCGAGCTTCATCATCTCTTAATTTCTCTCCCTATTGGTGGTCTTCTTTTACTTCTGCTTCATGTGTGTCTGCTACCCAGAATCCTCATGTATAACTCAATGTATGTTATGACTTTTTTTTTAAATATTGTTTTTGCTAGTGTCTGTGTCCTTGTTTCGATTCTGGTTTTATTTATGAAAGTGATAATAGATGTATATAAGCACTTCACTACCTATAAAATGCTTATAGTGGCATTCACCTCAAAAAGCCTCTGACTACCAGTCTAAATCATGTCCATCATGTGTGGCTCAGACATTGGGTTGGGCTGAATTGTTATCACTGATAGAAGGAGAAAATGCGCCCAAACAAGTAAGATTAAGGCAGGAATGCTTTATTAGCCATGGCTGACCCCATACGCTGAATTGAAACTATGCTCAAGCATGAGAAAAACTTGAAGAAAGAGTCAACCCTCAGGTAAAATTGGGAGCTGGTGACCCTTAGGTATGCTGCACGCAAGTGCTACTAGCTACTGAAATCTGTATTAGTGTTAGTTTAGCTCAAAATAAAGTAACTAAATTATTAAAGGTTAAAAACGCTACAAATTAACAACAGACCGCAAGACCATCATCACATGAAGACATTTATGGAAATAACATTTTTATGCTTTAAAAAATTAATTTCAATCTCATAAAATTCAAGTTATAAAGACACTATGCATTTGTCTACATTTTTAGCCTGGCAAAATAGGAAATCCTTGGGCACCAATAGTGGATGGCCCAATAGTTGGTGTCAACTATGCATTTTTGCCAGATCCTCCAGCAGAACTTCGACGGCAGCTGCAACAGATGAATGTTCCTCTTCTTGCTGGCATAGTCAGGGATGAAGGAGCTTATTTCATTCGTAAGTGGCTTACGTTTGCAAGTCCAGCTAATCATTTAAAGATGAACTAGTGATTTTTTTTAAACTGTTAAGTTGAACAAATTTATACTAAACTTTTGATTTACATTTTAGAAAATTTAAAGTCATGATCAATTCCTAAAAAAAAAGTTTTGGAAAATCACTCCTCAATTTTATACTGTTATAATATTTATAAAACTGCAATTTTCAGGGACAGGATAAATATTTTCTTCAAAAAAATATGCCACATAAAGAACTTGCCAACATAGTATCAAAAAATCACATTAGAGTAAGAGATGATGATGTGAATCAATTTTGTTTTCCAGAGAAGAAAAATTACACTCCTCATTTTTTAACTGAAGCTGCAGATGATAAATCTCTCAGAATTTTTTTTTTAAACCTTTTAACCACACTTTTTTTTGATGAATTTATTTCATTGACCAGTGTAGTTATTTTTTATGGCATATATATATATATATATATTATGAGTATTTTTCTGAGTCTCAACACAGTTGAACCAAAAGTCTAAAGACTAAAACTTACCATAAGAGTATGGTAAATCAATGTTCATTAACATAAATTACAAAGTGATGATGTATGTTTTAGCTAACCTTCCAAACCTAATTGATGGTGTGACTGGGCCACAGTTCCAGAACATCTTAGATGAGTTCATTAGATATCGGGAAATTGTAGACAAGACAGCCATCTTTGATGCCTTGAACTTCCAGTACACATACTGGCCTCAGCCCACAAACTATAGCTTCATACGAATGGAACTTATTAACGTAAGCTCTGTTTGAGGAACTTTTTATATTCCAGACCTTTGAATATGTTTTTTTACTTTTAAAAATGTATATGGTCTAAATGTTTTGCTTTACTGTAATTAATGTCAAACAGGATACATATTCTTCCTAACCCATTTGTCTATAACAGGAATGAACAATATTTCTTTGTCTTTAAAAATATGAACATCTCAATGTGATAATGTGTTATGTAATTTAATTATGAACATTTAAGAGATGATAGGAAATAGTTCTATTTTAATACACAATTTGGTCTCCCTATGGGTGTTTCTCATTAAGGGCTTATTTCTTTATGTTTAGTTCTAACAAGCAATATTGTTTAAGGTTTTAATGCTGTGTTAATCTTGCTTGTCTAGATGCTAAGTGACTACATGTTTGGTGCAGCTATGAGTGAGACTATAAGGCAACATGTCCAGGCTGCTACTGTGTTCTTCTATGTCTTTGAATACAGCTCACATCGCAGCTATGTGCCCCAGTGGAGAGGTTTGTCCTTTTAATATGGGTATTATTCAATTGAATTATTTCCACTTATAATTTTTAAAATTCAGCATCAGTAAAAATAATGTTAAGTGATTATATTCAAGTGACTGAATTATTTTGTCTTTCATTAACTTACTGTTGAAAGGGGTTTTCACTAATTAATTTATTGAACTAAATATGAATAGCTGTATAATGCACAAATATGATTTATTGTCATCATAATTTCAGTTTCAGGCTCATTCCAAAAAACTGCAAAATTAGACTAGAAAGTTAATAGTTTCAGTATTACCTGTCTGCACCTAGGCCAGACATTGAACAAAGCTGAAGAGAACTCCACATTAAAAGCTTTTGGTGATTGTGGGTCTAATGAACCAATTTCATGTTTAAAATCAAATATAAATATTGAAAGAAAATGTATACCATTGTGTGTGCTAGACTAATTCCTTTTGTTTTATTTTAGGTATTGCCCATGGTCAAGATTTAGACTATATTTTTGGATTTCCTTTCATCAATGAAACCTACAGAGACCTATTGGGCATCTTCCCCAGACAAGAATATGACTATAATGACAGAAATATTTCAGAATTCATGATCACTATGATCACTAATTTTACCAGTACTGGGTATGTTTTTTTGTTGTTTGTTTTTATATGTGTGTTTATATATATATATATTACGTCTCGAGAGACAATCTTTTCCCTTTGCAACTTCTTGTGTGACTAAAGAGGCCAATCCTTGATACACTGCTGTGATCACAGGTTGGGCATATATAATCACCAGGCGCCGTTGCATTTTCACCCTTCTTTCTGATTCTGTTGTGTATGACATCTGCTATCCGTGACCCTTTCTTTATGCTTTCTCTCCATGTGGATCTCTCCAGTGCCACCTCTTCCCATTTGCCAGTGTCGATTTTGAAGAGCTTCATGTTGCGTTTCCTTCCATCCGTATAACGTAAAAGTAGGCAACCAGTGGCTCTCCTGCCTTCTATTAAATCGCCATACAGGATGTCCTGTGGAAGTCGACCTACTGGCATTCTATGAACGTGGCCAAGCCAGCTTAGGCGTCTGCTGCTGATAACAGAGTGGATATCCTGGCACCCTGCTCTTTGTAGCACTTCCTCAACACATAGGTCCGGTAGACTAGGGCTTTATATATATATATATATATATATATATATATATATATATATATATATATATATAATATGACCAATATATTTATTTCTTATAAACACAGAATGTCATAAACAGTTTTAATTGTTTAATAAGTTTAATAAAGGTGGTGTAGAGTTCCCTCATTTCCTAGCCCTACTGTTGTACAAGAATGTGATTTGTATGGGTTTTTGAAACCCATTAAATAGCTACCATCAAAGGCAGGTGGTGATTAGAAAACTTAAATTGACACTAGCAGACAATAGCTTCAATTGAGTCATTTCAATATGTAGGGCTGCACTGTGTCTACTTAGCCACTGTTCAATCATTTACTACTTCTGCTTTTCACCCTGCAAGTCCCTCTACAAGCTGTTGGTACTCTTCAAGACATATTGTAAACAGTTTGAACACATGATCTTAGGTAGTACCAGTTGTGATGTTATGATCCATCTTTTATGTAGTGCTTTAAATCTAATTTGGAAGTAAATATTGCATTAAAAAATTACTAACATCCAACATGTTTGTTTTTTGTTTTATGAAGGGAGCCTACCCCAAGGACAGAACAAATACGCTTCTATCGCAACGTGAGCTGGTATCACTACAATATAGAGAACCACACTTACTTAAGTATTAACAATAACTCTGTGAATAAAATCAACTACCGGCAAAGTGAATTTCACTTCTGGAATGACTATTATCCTAAACTGGCTGGATATTCTCCTTGTAAGTCTTATGATTATATGAGAAAGATTATATAATCTCATTTATTTTTATTAAAATAAAAAAACAATTGGCTGATGAACTTGCTTAAATTTATACAATTGAAAGAGTATTAAAGGCAATTCTGATGTATGGTCACAGATGATGTAAAGCACATCTGTTTCTATGGCTAATGGTTAACAAAAGTGCTTGTGGTCAGTGACAAAAAAATGCTTTTACTTCTCCGAGTTTGTCAGGTACCTATTAAAGTTCTGTAAATTCAAAGTGGGTAGGGATCTTAAAAATTTTGAATCAACTCCCAGACAAGGAGTCAAAGTTAGATACTTACATTGTGGTGGAGGGATTCGAGTCATCAATGAGCTCGTGGTAAGACCATAGTCTTCTCCAGGATTTATACTTGAGACCCATCTGTTTGAAAGCTAAGTCCTTTACCACTCAGCCACCAAAGCACTTTTAAAGAGTATTATCTATATTCAAAAACTATTTTTATTTTGAACACAAGTTCATGATAATAATCACAGCTTTTATAGTATTCATTGTTCGTATTTAGTCATTTACAGCATTAGATTCAAGCTTACTAATTGACATATTAATAGATACAGTACTCACATTTTTTGATTCTGCAGATTATGTAAAAGATACAGCTGATGAAGAGCCAGGTCAAACAGCCACATTTGAGATTACTACCTGGGCTTTAGTAGCAGTTGGTGGTGTCCTACTTATTGTAGTCATTTGTCTAGTAGCAGTTTTAATTAGTCGTTCACGAACTAAAAAGTAAGTGTATTTTATTTGATCAATTTGTTAACAAAAAAAAAGGAAGTAGATAACTACATTTTAATCAAGTATGTTTATTTCTTTTAAAGAAAAAACAACAACAAACAAACATTAAAAATGTGTCATTTTAAATTAACATACTTTAAAAAGATATGAATTTTAGCTACAATTTTTCATACACAAATTCTAAAAGGAATGTTTTTTTAATTCATAGTTCTTAATAATTTTTGTTTATTTATAGCATGAGACAAATCTAATGTTCATAAAAATTTATGTAAATAATTGTTTCATTTTAAAGAAACTTTTTTAGCTAAGTTAAACAAAAAATGTGTGAAAAAGAAATCATTCTTAAAATTAATCAGATTACAATATAAATCTGTGTAATAATAGCCATCACAAAATGTATATCTTTAAATCTAAACATGGTATTGAAAGGTTACAAATAGTAAATCAAAAGTGCACAAAACAAAAAAATACCTTTTTTCCTGCAGATATCCAAAGTATGATCCAAAATATGACACAGGCAGTAAAACTTCCTCTGTTGCAAGCATCTATGGGAAAAACAGCAAAGCTTATATAGGAACTGGATATAATAGTCGAGAAATATCGCTATGATTATTAGAAATTATACCTAATCACATCATGGAAATTAAAAATGATAATCTCCCCATTTCTGTTTATGTGAATCTCAATAATTGGTTGCCAGTGCTCCTATACAATTTAATAAGAGCTTTTAACAATATTATTTTCAACACTAAACTAAACACATGCTCAGGATTATACTTAGTACAGAATTCATTTCCATTGAATGAGAAATCCAAAGCACCTTATTTATTTTTTTTTAAATAAATGCATTGTTGCAAATGTTTTGTTAATGACAACTGTTTCTGTGATTATCATGACCATAATCTGAAAATTGCTAACAAGATATAGTAATATTATTTTTGTTTTTATTGTCTCTGAGAGTTGGTTGTTTTAGTTTCATATTTACTTGTAATAATTTTAAACTTGTATAAAGCAATACTAACATCTATTAAAATAGGCGAGAAATAAGTATAATGTGTTTTGAAAATGAAATTGTTTAGAAGATTAGATTATCTAGAATTCATGGGACATGTTCATAATTACTTGTCTGTCTTTGAACAGTTGAACAGAAAATTTTTTTTTTTTTTTTTTAGTTATCCAAAGTATCATTCTGCACCAACAAAGAGCAGGGATGAAAATATAACTTTCTCCTCATGCTAAATCAACGCAAACCTTTCCTGATGTTTTAATATTTTGGGAGGGAAGAAAATGATTTTTTAAAATTAACTTGTATTTTTCTTTGGTATGAGGGGAAAATTCCAAATTTCTTTTTTTTTTTTTAATCCATATTCTTTAAGTATTAATTGTTAGTCAAAATAAAAAGCTTTAAAAAAAATGTTTCAATTTATTATTAGATGAAATAAAATGGTTCAAAGAGATTAATTCCTGTCAAAATATCTGAAACCCAACAAGCTACTTCTAAAATTGTGACCTTTTTTTAAAAAAATTATATTGAAAAAAATAGTTAATGTATTCAAGTTAGTAATCTAAAACTCTTTTTTTTTTATATTTTAAATGGTATATATAATACTTAATTTTAAAAATTTGTATCAATTTCTCTTAATTGTACTCAGAGAAGCTACTTCATGGCAGCTTTTTTTGTTGTTGTTGTTTAGTTCAATTTATATGCATGCTAAATGGTAATTTCTGTCTGTTGTACAACCTATAGTATATTTCAGTTCCATTTTTTTTATACCACTGTAAATATATACTCTATCTTTGTTATCACCATTGTAAATAGATCTTTCTTGGCTCAATCATTCAATTTTAGGTCTGTTTATATGCAAGTGTAAATATTAATATCTTGGCTCAATCATTTCAATATTTCTCCATTTGACTAGCATATCATTTTTTTAATTTTTAATTTATTTCTATAACTTGTATTTAAAAGTAAGTCTTATTCGTCTGTTGATATTCTATTCTTTTTGTATTAGTGAGTCCCCGTTTCTCCCTCTCTGTATGTATATATAAAATAGAGCTCTAGCAAACATTTTTGTCTCTAAGAATGGTAAGAATATAGAAAGTATTTCTTGCCATACTAAAATCGGCTTTTATTTTCTTTTAACCTGTATGTCTCTTAGTGTACAGAGTATTGTATGATTGACTTGTGGAATGTTACAGTTTGTATATAATATGACATATGTACATAGATGTTAATGTAATTTATGCATGAAAGTTAATGGTTGTTCTCAGAGTCTTTTAGTGTGAACTTCTGTGCAATTTGTTGACATTTTGTTATGCATGTGTGATTATATATATATCTAGATGTTATGTCAACAGTGAAAAAAAATATTTTGATCCATTTTCATTCAAAGCTAAAATTTGGATGACCTTTTTTTTTTTAATATATAAAATTTCTAGTGTTTTCCTGAATAAGCATGGGGGCTTAGTAGTAATATCAGTTGTGTCTTTTACTAAGGATCTTGAGTTAGAATCTCAGTGGAGATTAGGATTTGTAATTCTGGATTACCCAGAACACAAATCTGGCCACTTAAAAGAAACTTCTTACAGGTTTTTGTTCCTACAAATGTGACGTAATAGCCACCCAACTTGTATGATTAAAAAAAAGACCACACACTACAATGCCCACTTTTTTTCTTCAACATGTAGAAGAAAGCCTTTTGAAATGACCTGTTCATGGATCTACTAATAAATCCTGGGTTGTTTTTTTTTAAAGAAATGTCCTCTTGTTTGTAGTGTGAAGCAATATATTTCTATCTTAATGTCTTTAGTAGAATTATTGTAATAGTTTTAATGCGTTAACCACAATTAACCCTGCCATATAATACAGTAGAACGTCGTTTATCCGACTCAATTGGGACCGGACACCGTTCGGATACGCGATTGTTCGGATAACCGAAAACCGAAGCGATCCATGCAGTATATGCAACCGGACACTATACGAATATTGAAAATCATCACATGCGGGACACGTGCGTGAAGAACGAGCAAAATAGGTGACAAATGTCGCAATTTTACCTTTATTGTGGAAAATAATCACTTATTTTTCGTATTCATACAGTATATGTGCATCACAGTACATGTGGTTGATAAAAAAAAAAAAAAAAACTGGTCCGGATATTTGACGCTCCGGATAATAAACGTTCGGATAAACGACGTTCTACTGTAATTAATATGCAAATTTACATTAGCTAGATTGTTATTTAGATATGCTTTTGAGAAAACCAATAAATAATAAAATTAACTGTTACTAAGATTAGACAAAAATATCCAGTCATTAACTAGAAATTTCAAGAATTCTTTTAGTTTCTCTAGAATAAGTACCCTGTATTGTTTAATTATGTATATCTCAGCATTGCAGTTTGTTAATCATGTCATTGTAACTTTTAAAGCATTGATGACATTTCATTCCACCGGTATGCAATTTATTTAAACATTTTTTGAAGTATTCAATGTTTTCAAAACATTCCAATTTCTATCTAAAGTAATATCAATGTAAGTTGAGTGTGTCTTCACTGTATGCTGATGAATGTTAATTATTTGGGTTTATTGATTATCAACATTTTGTTTAAATTAAATATAATGATATTTTTATGAAATAAGTTTGTCTTTTTTTTTATTGACCATGAAAGGTATTTGATCACAGTGGCATAAACTATAGAGCATTTTAACTTAGTGGTCAAATGCTGGGTTATTCATCAGATTGTGCTGAGCTTAAATCTTTTCTTTAGATTGGAATTATCAGTTGAAGATTTATTTAAGGTTTTCAGAAACACCGATTGGGAAAAAAAGAACAAATTAAACCTTTAAACTAAAACGGTCTCGTCCTGTTTTAGTTCAACTGAGCCCCTACTGATTTCACTCATTCACATAGGTGCCAGTCACATTTTCAATTCTTGCTATCCTTATTTTATATTTTCTTGTCTCTTATCCCTTCCCCCCCCCCCCCAAATCTAACCGGCAGTCTGGAGAGAAAGCTCAAACAGCGATGTTTGGAAAGATTGTAAGAATATTATGAAAAATAAACTAAACTTAAAGACAAAATAATTCTATCACAATATTTCGATAGTTCTTTTTGATGATCTATTTACAATGTGCTTGGAATCCATACCTACATACCCGGTAACGATAATTAAAACACGTTTATTTATTTATTTCCTTGTGGATAGTTTTAAGCGGTTTGAATATTTCGAAGAATTTTTTTTCAAAGATAGTAGTCTATTAGAGAGGCAGCTCTAAGCGTTTCCTTGCGGTCTGAGCTTCCTTCTCCAGGCGTCTACAACGTACTTTTGCACAATAGAACAACAAACGCAAGTCATGATTGAGATTAACATAATGAATGTGTGCAGATGCCAAGCAGATGGGCAAGACGTGGGGACAGTTGGAGAGACTTGCCCAGAACCGAGATGCCTGGAGGAAGCACAGGGACCATAGGCAGGGATGAGATGATGAGGATAAATGTGTGCGATTAGAAATATTTTTACCAATTGTTTTTGGAGCGCAATTTCATGCTCTTTGCTTTGTTAATGCGCTATGATCCTATCACTTGCCTAGACCAATTGGGAAAAAGGGGGGGGGGAGGAGGAGGAGGGAGGTGGTATCTGGCTGAATGTTACCGTGATCGTTTCTTAAATGCATAAAAAAATATTTTAAAATGTACGGCTTGAATTCGAACCCAGGACTCAAGCCTCATCAAGGGGACTAATTCAACTTGTAACACCACATCTGTCAAGTACAATTTCTTTCACTTGTTCAATACCCAAAAAAAAAAAATTATTAATATTTAGTTAACTAATTGTTAATATTTTAAAAACAGATTCTTGTTTTGTCAGCTACTAGAAATAATTGTGCTAAATTTCTGCTTGATCCGAGATTGGGTGTAGGAGAAATAACGAGTACAAACTTTTTACCAGACAGACAGACAGTGTGAGTTGTTATAAGGTAATAATTAAAACAGGTTTGACATGCTTATGCACATGCCATATAAATCGTCACAAGGAATGAGGCACTACTAGCCAGTATTATTATGCGAGGGGCAGTCAAGATAGGGCCTACATCTATAATGGTTGCACTTACAATAATACAGGGCCCGACCATAGGCATAGGCAAACTAGGCAGCTGCTTAGGGCCTCCGATTGGTGGAAATTACCGTAAATTACCATTATTTAATTGACTAATTGAGAATATTTTGTTGATTGATTCATGTTTTGTTGGGTGCAATAAATAAGTGTCTAAAGTATCAACTTGATCGTAGAATGTGTAAGGGAAAAATAGTGTTAGCAATTATTTACTAAACCCAACAAATTTAGCCATATCTCCACTTGGAGAATCTGACCATGTATTAGTCCATCTTATACCAAATTACAAACCTAACCTTAAAACTACAAAGAGAGTTATAAAAACGGTCAAGATGTGGTCTGAAGAGGCTGTAGAAAAACTACGAGGATGCATTGAGAAAACTAACTGGGAAATCTTTATTGAAAACTGTCCAGACATAAACGAACTAACAGAAACTGTTAACTCATATCTATCATTCTGCGAGGAGTTAACAATTCCAACAAAAACAATACAAGTCTATGGAAACAATAAGCCCTGGATGACCAAAAAATCAAACACCTTATTACTGAAAAGAAAACAAAGTATAAGGCTAGCAACGAAGAGTTTATAAATGCTAAACATAAACTGAGAAAAGCAATAATTGAAGGGAAAAAAACATACAAAGAAAAAATTGAGAATTTCTTTGCAAAGAACAACTCAAAACAATGCTGGGAGGGATTAAAGAAAATAACAGGCTGCGCCTCAAAACGAGAACAAATTTCAGTGGCTGATGATGAGAAATTCGCCAACGAACTAAATTGTTTTTATTCTCGTTTTGACAAAGAAGATTTTGTTGATCTACACAAAGAACTTTTCAACACTCTGTCCAAAGGAAAACAAGAGCCCTATGTCAATTTTGTAACTGAGGATGAAGTGACCTTGTTATTTAAAAGAGCAGACGTAACAAAAGCTTCTGGACCAGACAAAATTAGTGGCAAGCTGATCAGGCTGTGTGCGGAGCAAATCTCTTCTATCTTCTGTCATATCTTTAACCAGTCATTGCAAACGTGCGTAATTCCACACATCTGGAAAACTTCAGAGATCATACCAGTGCCTAAGAAACCAAAAATAGATTGCTTAAATGATTTCCGCCCAGTAGCACTAACACCTATTGTTATGAAATGTTTTGAAAAATATATGCTAAAACAACTTGTAGCAAAAGTCAACAACAGCCTAGACCCTCACCAATTTGCATACAAAGCAGCTAGAGGAACTGAGGATGCCATTCTATTGCTTTTGGACCAGCTTTATAAGCATCTCGATATACCCAAAACATACGCACGAGTCCTCTTCGTAGATTTCTCCTCGGCTTTCAATACCATACAGCCACATCTAATGATAAACAAACTGAGTAACTTAAATGTAAGCCCTTACTTATAAGCTTGGGTTCTAAACTTTTTAACCCAACGGCCCCAGTATGTTAAAGTCAATAACACCAAATCGTCAACTCGAGTACTATGTACGGGTGCTCCACAAGGTTGTGTACTTTCTCCTATACTATACACTCTTTACACTAATGACATAAGAAGCATCTATGACTCAGTTAAACTCATTAAATTCGCTGATGATACTGCCATAGTCGGTCTTATTTCAGGAGACGAAACTCAGTATCAAAGCTCGATAGAAGAGTTTACAAACTGGTGCACCGACAACTTTCTAGAACTGAATGTAACAAAAACTAAAGAACTTATAATAGATTTTAGAAAGAAAAAACATACTATACGTGAACTGCAAATAAACACTACATCTATAGAGCAAGTAAAGGCATATAAATATCTAGGTGTTATCATCAACAACAAGCTTTCATGGGAAGACCACCTTGGAACTCTGGCAAAGAAGGCAGCCCAGCGACTCTTTTTTCTATACAAACTCAATAGCTTTAAATTAAGCAAGAAGATCCTTGAGACATTTTACCGCGCGACTATGCAGAGTCTGCTAACATACGGAATAACTTGTTGGCAATGCAACGCCTCATCTAAACTGTTGCGACGTCTAGAAAAAATCATTAAAAAAGCATCTAAAATTACACTTACAACATTGCCACATTTAAAGGAGCTTTTTGAACAAAAGTGCCTAAGAAAAATCGAAAAAATCTTGGAAGACAACGGCCACCCGCTCCATCAGAACTACGACAGGTCGTCGCGAAGTGGGCGACTGCTGTCAATCAAAACAAGAACAGAGCGGTACAAAAACTCGTTCGTACCTCACTCGGTCAGACTCTATCACCGCCACTCATTGATCAGGGAACATGAAATGCACCAAGATACCTGTCTGTAGTCGCTGAATGAACTCTTTATGTTGTCTGTTGTATTTGTGTGTATTTTTCTGTTGTGTTGTCTTTATATGAGAAAAGAGTCCTTGTAATCACAACAAATTTCCGTAAGGATCAATAAAGCAGTCTTAGTCTTAGTCTTAATACTGAAGTATTATTAGTTCCCCTAGTTGCTATTAAACAAAATAATGAATCACCAGTAATTAATTGTCTAGTTGGTTACTTTTATTTTTTATTAATTCATGTCTTGTCTGTATCAATGAATAATTGTACGAAATTTCAACTTGATCCGAGCATTGGTGTGGGAGAAATAGCATGTACACACTTTTTACCAGACAGACACACAGACAGAGCGAGTTGATATAAGCTTTGTAAAAACAAAAATAGCTTCAACGGTAACGTTTTTAAATGTCTTGTTCAAAAAGTTTAGAATCTATATTGTTGCAGGCGCCTATCGCGACAAAGGTGAACATTCTAATAGGTCAGTGTAGCAGCATCTTGTAATAATGTAATTTTACTTGGTTAATATTCAAACTTGGATTGTTAACTAACATAAAAATAGGCCTACATTAATTTGTTCCTTGAACAATAAATTGGTCAACCTCGCCCCCCCCCCTTTTTTTTTTCCATTTATTTGTCAGTAGGTCAGCGCTCCACAGTTTGAGAAATGCTGACATAAACTATCTTATGTCTAGGCCTACTTCTACTAAATCTACTTCTGTCGCTACGTTCATCAGCTTCATTTATATAATATCTAAGTTTTGTTTAGCTTAATTATTATACTGATGTCAGGATGACTTATTTTTATGCAAGCAGAGGCCTATGAATTACTTAAACTATCGGAAGATTGGAACGCTGACAAGACCTTGCTGCCCTGCTATCCTGGCACCCTCGATACGCCACTGCATCATCTACGGTACCCCTTTATCCCTGTGGTAAAAAAAAAATTGTAGCGGGTCTAATTTTCTACAAGATTATTCATTGGAAACATTTCAAAAAGCATCTCTCAGCGTTTAGGCTCAATTGAAGTAATTTAAGTGACAAAGAGTCATTCATTAAACCTTTGTTAATAGTGCGGTATTTCGTGGTTGATTAATTAATGGTCTATATCTAAGAATCTAAATGGTATTTTACTATTTATACCAACATTTAATCTAATCTGAGGTTTTAGTTTAGAATCTTGTTTTATTTCCAGTTTAAACACGGACAGGACAGCATTATAGACAAGGGAGATCAATCTGCTTTATTTGTAAGTTTGTCAACAACATCATTCACTTGAACATGGCAGCCGATCCATTGTAACTGGGTATAAATGAATTAGATCTACACATTACATGTACATTTCTATATGTTATATATTTTGGTATCTGACCAACTCTATTATTACCGATGGTATACCTTAGAGATCTATATTTAATATTAGAAATTAAACTAATCATACTTAAGTTAAGTGATAAGTCCAGTAACTCACTAGACTAGGCCGCGTCACTAGGTGAAGGTGACAGTCACAGTTAACAGCAGTGAGTAGGTCCACTAAGACTCTAACTTACTCTAAGTATGACTAGTCTAGCCTTTTTTCTAGGTCGTCACTAGCCTGACTAGGACTAGGCACTGTGACTACTGACCACTAGGTCTAGTCTGGTAGAGTCTAGAATCTAACTCTCTAGGACAGGTCTAGACTAGATCTAGATGAGTAGATGATAGTTACATAGTAATATCATAATAGATTATAGATAGAATCTATTACTTGAGGTGAGCCTGAGTATTAATAGATCTACTATTACTATTAATTAATTATCAATCGTCTATTCTAGATCTATAGTAATAGTTGTAGTATAGTCCTCTATACTTCTATACTGACTATAGTCTAGAATGACTATAGTGTCCAGACTAGGATGGCTGCCTGGTTGTGCGGTTTGCGCGCTGGACTGTCGTTCGGATTTATCAACGGTCGAGGGTTCAAACCCTGCCTGCTCCCATCCCCCGTCGTCCTGCGGGAGGTTTGGACTAGGAAGTAAACTATCTTCAACTCTGAAGGAACATCCGAAACATGTAAAACATTTAGAGCTAGATCTACTAGGATTTATTGTCATTTCTAGAGTAGACTATAAGTCTTGATATGGACTCTATTTGAGTATATAGCTACTATTATATACACATACTTAAAATATATTTTATATAGATATCTAGATCTATATAGATCTAGATTCTAGTACAAATTTCTAAAAATCTGTTTCTGTATTTATTAATAACATATAATATATATGAATATGATACATTTAACATCACTTTTACAGGCACTAACTTGAAAACAGCTGCTTTAACTAGATATTAGAATCTAGAACTTAGAAGGCAAAGATGGAGTACATTGTCAGTGCTGATCCTCCGCACAATAATACAGAACATTTACGAATAATGATAAGTGCTGTGGATGCAGTAATAAGTGGTAAAATGTCACAAAGAGTAGCAGCTAAAGCATACAATATACCTCGCAGTACTCTGCGCAGTCACTTGCCAAAACACTCTTCTGTGAGTAAAGTTCTTAACTCAAAATAATTATTCTTAGGAAAGCTTTTTATTAAACCTTTTTTTTAAGAATTATTTCCTGTTAAAGTTCTTCCTTTGAAATTGTTACTTTTACCACTGCTCTCTTCTCTATTGGCTGTCGACAATCTTTCAAATTACATGTATTCTGGTTTAACATTTAATAAGCCTTTTTAATGCAAGTGGCTTTCAAAAACACATGGAATCAACACCATTAACGCTGGAAAATTAAATCAAGAAGTAGACATGGTATGGAGCTCTAAATATTGGAGTTTCTGTTAGTAAAGTCAAGAAAATGGCCAATAGAGTAAGACAGGCATAGAAACTCAGAGCCAGACAATGAAATAGAATCAAACTCTATCAATGCATGCATCTAATGTAATTAGCGATTCAAGGTAAAAATCAGACTCCACTGCTATCTTGATGCACATATACAGTAAGATCATGCTAAACCTTGATTATTTTTGAAGGCACCTAACTGTGTCCCTTCATTTAAACCAATCCTTTAAGGATGTTTTTTCCTCTGGTTAACACTTCTGATCCTCGTCAATGGTTTATATAGCTAGTTATAAGGACCAATTGGTTGACCTTTCTCAAATATAATGTGCATGAAGAAAAAAAATGCTAGCCTCCATTACGATTTCCTTGGATCGCTAAAGATGGCTAACATCACCTACCAATCAGCCTGTGAGTTACGTCATACTCTGACAGCAATTTAAATGCTAAAAAATGGAAAATTGGTTTGTGTGTTGGGACAAGTCGGGGAGCACATAAGGCACCCTGAACAAGCCTACTTGTGGTGGAGGCTGCCCAGGTCTATACAAGCTATTATAGCACAGTGTAGGATGTGTCATTGTCCTGTTGGTTTATATTTGACATGGCTCAGGCCAAACTCATGGTGCCCCCACTATGTGGAGGAAGAGGAAACTGTTTCTCATATTCTTTTTGAGAGCCCTGATTTCAGTCTGAGATGTCTGGTAATTTACAAGTTCTTGACCTTTATGTTAACATGCATGCTTTATGAATGACAGCAGGTTTTCTGTCCAGAACTTTCAAGGGAGGATTTGAGCCTTTTCGGCCCTTATTCAAATGGATTTTGACTCTCAGCCTGACGGCCCGACCTTCATGCAGTTTCCATCAATCAGTTTTATATTCATTATTGATGAATCTATTTGTACCTTTCATTAATATCTTTTTTAGTACAAGCACAGAATTCCAAAACCTCCAGCCGGCTTTAAAGGAAAGACAATTCTTTCAAAAAAAGAAGAAAAAGAGGTAAGATATTTGTTCTGATTATCTCTCTTGGCTTGAAGTTGTATTTTTTATGGGAATATATATTGCATATTAGTAGTTGTCTGCCCTCTGCTAAACTGATCTAGTTGTGATTCAGAAGTTGTCCATCAGTACCAACAATTTTGATGATTTCCTAAGGACTGCGATATATGTCAATAAATATTTCCTATTGTACATATTCTTGTTCTTTTTTTCTGCTGGGTTTTTTTGATTTTGTTTTCTATTCAATCGAGGTATAGATTTAAGTTAAACTACCTTTTCTGTTTGAATGCAAATAATAATTATAAAGTACTAATAACTATTGTAAGCTCAAAAATGTATAAGTATTAATTACTTGTATGTGTATTAATTTCTATCTCTTTGAGTGTTTCATTCTGTGCACTCACATTAGTTGAATTTAATTTGGTTTTTACAACCTGTGATCTGTTTTAAATATGCTAATTAAAACTCAAATTCATTTTGATAAGTAAAAAAGTGAATTAAAAACTCATGGGTTAACTT
The DNA here is from genome assembly GCA_036873155.1 of Biomphalaria sudanica. Taxonomy (NCBI): domain Eukaryota; kingdom Metazoa; phylum Mollusca; class Gastropoda; family Planorbidae; genus Biomphalaria; species Biomphalaria sudanica. The sequence goes on from JAZGLO010000865.1 coordinate 51,689, forward strand.
TTAATCCTACATTGTAGTTTTTTTTAATGACTTATTATTGGTTTATTCTCTTCTTCTCCAGAGAAAAGGAAAAGGGAGGGGTACTTCAAAAACTAATTTTAACTCAATCATAATTTCATTCCATCTTGTTTAGTACTTTACTGTTCTTAAATTAAGTCTGTCAAACTTATGCCAGTCCACTTTCTGATGTCATTTACCAATCTCTTTTGTCATTCTTTTAAATCAATCTGCTTCTCTTGACTTAACTTATTTTCATGAGCCCTTTGGCTCTCCGACTTTTTACTTGGTGCTTTCCGACAAGTTGAAATTAAATATCTTTTTGTGCCTTCTGATTCCCGAAATCCAGTGTAGGCAACTTTTGGCGGAGTTCTAGAGTTTTTCCATTTTTGTTTTTGTAACTTTCAATGATTTTGAACCCAATGGAAGGACTGATTTAACATTTGTGTTCAAGATTCGCAGTGCTTTGGAATACCAAATTTCTTAAAGAGTGATAAGGGCAAACCTAGCTTTATTAATGTGATTTTGTATATCATCACCGGTTCCACCATTTTTGTTAACTCTACTTTCTAGATAGGTGAATTTGGTCCATATCCAGGAAGTTCTTCCCCTGTCGTGCCATTAGGCTTTTTTGTCTGTTATTGATTCTCATGACCTCGGTTTTCTTTTTCTTGGTTAGAATTTCAGTCTCTATTTTCGAGAGTATGGTCAATATGGCATGTGCGTTTTGTTGCTTGTTTGCACTGTTAGATTATTTTTAAAAGGTTGATCTTATTTTGATTATTCTGAGTGGGTTTTGGGGATTAAAAGGGGAGAGCAGTGTGATTAGAGATATTGTTGAAAGGATTGTTATTGCTAACCTTATGATATCACTGAATGATTTTAATTAAGGCTTCTGCTTATGTGAAACTTCTTGTTCACATTAACAGCTGGTAGAGTTTATCATCAACATGTACAGATCTGGCTTTGGGCGGACTCGACAGGATGTTCTCTACAAAGTTCAAGACATCCTGAACAAGGCTGAAAGAAAAACTAAGTTTGAAAATAATTTACCCAATGATGAATGGTAATTAAAATTTGTTAACAATTTTTAAAAAACTAATAACCTATTAAATATGTTCAACCTGGAATCCATTAGTTTGTTGTTGTCAGACGCCCATTTGCTAAGGGGTGTTTCATCCCTCGTATTATAAGTGGTCAGCACACTAAATCAGGGGTCCCTTGATTAGTAGTCAATTAATTGAATTAAGGCATGCTTCCCCACTTCTGTCATTGGTAGTTTTCCTCCTGCTATCATTATTTTAGCAGATTTTTCTTCTGTTTCCAACAGTGACCAGCTTTCTACAACAGGGTTTCCCCACCCTAATACTACCAGTATATCCTAAAGAAGTCCTAACCTTTACTATGCATGTAACAATGAACTACTCTATAAATTGAAATTTTAACAGAGTAGATAAAAAATATAGGGAAAAGAAATAAATATTTTTGGATTAACTTTAATTTGCAGACAGTTAGCATTAGATATATAGAAACACATTTTTATTCATACATTTGGAGGCAGGTGCCTTATCCAGTGTTCATTTACTTCAATTCCAGGAAATTATGGGCTTGACATGGTCTTAATTGTGCAGATGTGCCAAAACTCTAAAATCCGAATCCATTCAAGTGTCAGTTTGGTTTATTAGAGATAATCTGGTGGAGACAACTGGAACTCTCTGAGTACTGTCATCTTTAATGAATATGCAGGATCAGTTATAAAAAATTACCAACAATCCTTCTAAAATGTTGGCTAAATTTTCACAACATAAACTTTCTATTGACTTTCAGTTCTTAAGTTATCAAAAGGAGAGCATGATCATAGCAAAAAGAGCTGATCTACAATACTTAAAATGAAATGCTGAGCTACCAAAGAAGAGAATCACATTATGGTGGCTACATGACACTTGGTTTATCCCCAGTAAATGGGTAGTAATATCAATCCCCCAATCAGAGTAGAGAATATTATCAACTATTTGAAATGTAGAACATTTCTGTTTTAAATGCTCAAATTATCCCAGAGATCAACCTTTTGTTTAGCTAGAGTACACAGTGAAGATGAGAAGAACTTCTTACTATTTCCTAAAGCATAGACTAAATAAGAACCTTGAAAAAGCTGTATGAAAAAAGTATTTCCTTTTGTCAGAACTTCTGTAGAATTTCAATCTTCATTTAATTCCTAAAAGTTTGTTTTAAAGATGAAATGATCCTGGGATTGAATATTTTGTTTCTATTCACCTTCAGGTTTGAATCATTCTTAGAAAGACACAAAAGTAGTATCAAAGAGTGTATTATTGCCAGTGGTTTTCAAGAGAAAGGTGTTGTGCCTCTAGATGTGTACAGTGTGGAACAGACGATACAAGTAGCAGTGCCCCAGCCTGCTCTCCACCAGCATGCCCATAACAATCCCATCCTCTACCATCATCCTGTCACTCAGCCTCAGCACCAACAGCCACAACAACTTTCCATGCAACAGCAGCTTAACTGCCCACAGCTGAGTTCAGACAATGTCTCTAGATGCAGGCTGCTTCCATACTCATTTCAAATGTAAAGACTGTTTAAGCATGATTGGTATCCAGATGTTTGTTGGGGTTTGCAGTGTTCTGAGCTGAACTGATCTAGTTGTGATTCAAAAGTGTGTGTGTGTTATAGTCAGTTATGATTCAGAAGTGTGTGTGTTATAGTCAGTTATGATTCAGAAGTGTAGGTGTTTTAATCAGTTATGATTCAGAAGTGTATATGTTATAATCAGTTATTATTCACAAGTGTGTGTGTTATAGTCAGTTGTCATTCAGAAGTGTGAGTGTTATAGTCAGTTGATTGAGATGTGTTTGTTATAATCAGTTATGGTTCAGAAGTGTATGTGTTATAATCATTTATGATTCAGAAGTGTCTGTGTTATAGTTAGTTGTGATTCAGAAATGCATGTGTTATAGTCAGTTATGATTCAGAAGTGTGTGTTATAATCAGTTATAATTCAGAAGTGTGTGTGTTATAATCATTTGTGATTCATTAAGTTTTAAACATTTTTCAATTGATTAAAAATGTTCCAAGGTGAACATTTTGTTTGTAAAAGGAACTGGATGAATTCTAGTTCTCAATAGATCACAGAAAATTAAAATTTTCAGATTTTTATGGAATACAAAATATTATTCCTGTTAACTAAACTTATTTTGTATAATATTGTAATGCAAAAGAGAACAGCTTTGTTCATATTTCAGAGGTACTTGACACCCATAATTTGACCCTGTGCAAAATCAAGCCCAAAAGTTTACCCTGTTTAAAAACACAACCTAATAATTGATTCTGGTTAAAGACACAACCCCATATTACATTCTGTTTAAAAACAGAAGAACTTTCAGACATATTCTGTGGATTTCTAATTTATTAATGGCTTAGCTAAGAAAAAATTAACCATTTACTGTTTGCAAAGAGTATCAAGATGCTTTATTTGTGTTTGTTTTCATCCAAGTGCAAAATTTTGTCCAGAATAAAATCCATGTCATGTTTTGGATGCATCACTTTTGTATTTATTTGTGAGGATTTCTTGATCTTTATATTATGGAGAGGCACATAAAAATGCTTTAAAGTTTGTGTTTTCTAGTTCTATCACTTTCTTGAATGCAAAAAATTATCAATCAATCCACTTTGTACCAAGATTGGGTTGAACTGTGAATCTCAGTATGTGGGTAATTTTTGTTCATCATTTATGAGATTATTAATTTCAAAGCAATACATCATGTATTGAAGATGTCTATAGCTAAATTCTCTTTGAATAAGAACTTTAAAAGTTCATGTTTATTTCTTTTACATTTAAGAGTATTGCCCTAACACATTAGTTTTTAGTCATTATTTTCATTTTTTTAAAAATATGCTCAAATTAAAATTAATGAAAAACATTTTCTTTATAAACTTGTTACCAGCATTAAAATAAGAGAGTGATGTGACCAGTGCAATTATCAAGCACTTTTTTTTTTTAAACAATTTTCAGAAACCTATTAAACATATGCAGAGATATTTTGAAATCCAGAACTCAATCTGAAGCCTTCAGATCAAAAGTCATCAGCTCTACCTTAAATTTTAATTGCCCTGCTTGTTCATTTTTACCCTATGTTAATTAAACAAAACAAATACTTTTTTCTTCAATAATACAATATTTATGGCAATTACTTTTGAGATATTTATTGATTGTTTTATTATCACATGAAAGTAATGCTACATCCCTAGTCATAAGTTGTTGTTTTTTTAGTAATATTTTGTGTTGTTGTTTTTTTAAAGTTGTGTTTTGCTTTAAAATAACTTTAAAATTCCAAATTGTTTTTTTTAAAGTTTATGCTAGTTATCCTTGTTTTCACATATTGTCTTAAAAATATGTTTGAGTAAGACAAATATGTGGCATGAATAAGTCTTTGTCTTGGTGTTGACTTTGTTTGTTACAAACAATCATATGAGCTCCAAAAAAATACTATTTCATTTAATAGATTAATTAAAATAATCATAATGCAAGTGTTAATGATTGCAGAGCTTAATCTGCATTTGAGAGAGAGCTTTTAACCCTGTGTTAAGCATGCAGATTGTTTTACTTAACAAACAATAGAATCAAAAACAAGTACTCCCAGGGTTTCAAATGCTCTGTCATTTTGTGACTGTTAGTTGTCATTCTCTGCAGATTACACAAATGTATTTCGGGTTTACCCAATGGCAGTTCAAACTAGTGTTCAATGTTGACTGTGTATGTTATTGTATTACTTTGTTGTTGTTGTTGTTTGAATGTGTCCCCACAGGTCTCTTCTTTGGTTCATAATGTCTTGAGAATGTACCCAGAGTAGGACCTTTTTTTTTTTGTTACGAAATGAAAACTAGCATGTATTTATTTCAAATGTATAATACATAAATATATTATATTAATTATTCAAATTCATGGGTGGATAAAATAATGAATATTATAAAGGAAGATATGGAGATTATAAAGGATTATTAACAAACCTTTGTACTTATAATGAAAGAAAAAAGTTTTCTTTAGAAACTTGTTACCAACTTGTCATCCCCAACTTTGTTTTAAATGACATAAGTTTGAACTAACAAAAAAACAACAAACTAAAACAAATGTCAGAATTCTAGAATGAAAACTGTATAAGCTAAAAGCTAGCTTCTGTAATTTTCCATCATTTATGACTATTTCAAATTATATTTAAAACAAGGTATTCTTAAGTTTTCTACATTCTGACCTGTATTTTTAGCAAGTTTTATCAAATTTAAGTTACCATTATTCTGAATCATTTTTGATGTAAGCATACTACTCAGTATTCTAGAACATTTGAAGCATACTATCTGCTGCTCCATTTTTATTTTTCTGATCAGCTATATCATGGATTAATTAAATGCTATTGTCAAGTTGCCAGGTTTCTTGGCTAATGTAATTATTTTTGTAGAATCTCTTTTGAGTTCTTTTGGTTGCTCACTAAGCAATCATGTTGCTCTAATCTTGAAATCCTACATTTAAGAAACCAAATCAATTGCTGATCATGGCCTATGTGCAATGTTAGAGTATGCCAAGTGAATCAATGAAGCCTTATAAGTTGATGAAGCATTTTTTTTATTGATGGAGAAAAGTTGTTTGAACATTTTTTTTATTGATGGAGAAAAGTTGTTTGAACATTTTTTTTATTGATGGAGAAAAGTTGTTTGAACATTTTTTTTATTGATGGAGAAAAGTTGTTTGAACATTTTTTTTATTGATGGAGAAAAGTTGTTTGAACATTTTTTTTATTGATGGAGAAAAGTTGTTTGAACATTTTTTTTATTGATGGAGAAAAGTTGTTTGAACATTTTTTTTATTGATGGAGAAAAGTTGTTTGAACATTTTTTTTATTGATGGAGAAAAGTTGTTTGAACATTTTTTTTATTGATGGAGAAAAGTTGTTTGAACATTTTTTTTATTGATGGAGAAAAGTTGTTTGAACATTTTTTTTAAAGTTTGTTGTTGGTTTAATCCTTTTTTTTTGTTCAATTTTTTTTTGTTAATTTTGTTTAAAAAAACAGATTAATTATCCAAGCAACTAGAAGGTGTCATTTTTAAAGACACAAGTAATAAAAAATTGTTTTAAAAATGTTTAAACCTAACTAATTACATTTCTTAAAACAAAAAAGCACACAGAGTGTTGTTGATGAACCAAGTTGTATTCTCTTCAATAATAAATAACTCAATGTTCAGAAATCTACAGAAAGAAAAAAAACACAACAACCTAGAAATACTTGTATCTGAGATTTAGTTTCTATCATTGAATGTAGACTTTTTAAATCAGTGATTTTCTTCTTTTTTTAGTAAATGCTATCTTAAATCTAGGTTTTAATTATTCTTACACTCTGTGACAATGTTGATGTATGACTATCAATTGGCTCCTCTTATGCACTCTGCTGATGTGACAAAAACCCAAACCCTCTTATGCACTAAATTCAAAGTAAAAATAACAGTTGATGTAGTTTTATTTTCTTTCTTGTCACCAAAGCTCTCAGGGTTTGTATTCAGTAAGAGCACAGTTGTATACAGAACTGATGCACTGTGTGACTTTGTATTGATTGAAATGTTTAGTCTCACTTCAGGCCTCTAAACCTTTTTTTGTTTTCACTTATTTTGTTCTTTTATTGTTTTATTGGTTTTTGTATTATTAATATAAATTATTTATTAGAAAATATTTGAAATAAAAAACATTTAAAAAAAATGCAAATTATGCAATCATTTGTTTCTATTGAAATAATGTATTTTCTTAAATTAAAACAATAACATAACATCAGGGGAAATAACTTCTATTGTTTTAATCTTATCTTTAATATTTAATGAAAATATATTCAATCTAGGCAATTCTATTCTACCAATCAGACAATTTATGAAGCTTTTATTGCTATAATAGTATAATAAAAGCAAGTCAACCTGTGCTCTTTTTAGTGAGTAACAATTATATAATTAAAATGTAAAAAATTGTAACTTCAAACAAAATAATTTAATTCTTTGTTCTTTTGTATGTATGCAATAGATGCAACAACAGCACAAGTATCACACTAGCATTAGAAAATCAAACATTGAAATTGAAATTTGTCTGTACATGAACTTAGTGAGGTCACAAAATAAACAGTGGAAGTCATTAACAACAGATAAATACGTTATAACATTGCCAGGTCTATAGTTATTAAGTTTGAATAAAATAAGTGACAATACTGATCGCATAAGAGACAGAGAGTGTTTCTATTTTGAGAAGAAGAGTATAAAACTTATTGTATTCATTTGGATAGATAGTGAATGTTAAGTTTGATTACAGAAAAAACTATTGACAAGTGTAATCAATACAATAGTACACACGTTCAAACCAGTTGTCTAGCAGCCTATAAAGACACTATAATAAGCATTATGTTATTTTGAAAGACTAAGAATGACTAAAACACTAGATCTAGTAGGGCACTGGACAAACCAACAAATGGATTCAATGTTTGTGCGTGTTCTCAATAACATGAGCAATATTCAACCTTGTTTCTAGACATTGCTAGAGAGAGAGATAAACGTCTGTTTAAAAAAAAAACTCTTTGACGATAAAAAGCTGGATGCCTTAAATGAATTCTGCTACCTTGGATCCACAATTCAAGATGACCTGTCTCTAGAAGAGGAGATAAAAAAAAAACACATAGGAAAGGCTGCATCGACCTTTGCTAGATTCAGACCAAGAGTTTGGGAAAACCAGAAAGTCAATAGAGCGACCAAAATAGAGGCTTACAAAGTATTCGTTCTGAGCACGCTACTGTACGGCAGTGAGTCGTGGACTACCTATGCAAAGCAAGAGAGAAAACTTAACTCTTTCCACTTGCGGCTTCCTTCGAAAAATCTTGAAAATCTCATGGCAAGAGAAAGTGTGCAATGTCACGCGCATCTTCTTTTGGTGTTTTCCTTTATGTACCATAAGAGATTGAGAGTTTTGGTTTCTAGGAGCGCGCTTTTGTTGATGTCATTTTTGCTTACTTGTGTTTGCTGCTGTTGTGTGATGAGGCTAGATCTCCTGTGAGTTTCTCTTATTCGTTTTCTTACCCAGTATTGGGTAAGTTAGTTTATTTACTGTATTAGTCTTCGTGGTGTAGCTCGAAATTCGTTGTTCCTATGATCGTGTGGACGGCGATCTCAAGGAATATGTATTTTCTGTAATAGGGACGCAGGCTTGGGACTTTGTTGGAGTCAAGCTTGATTCACAGTGTGGTTTGATATGGCCCGTGTATCTAAGGCCTTTAGTGTAGGCTGCGTCGTGATTGAATTATGGCCTCGAGTTGAAGGTGTGATATATTTCGTTGCATAATATTTATACTTTGTGTTTCCTTTGAACATACTATTGACTTTTATTTATCACTCATGTCATCATATTTCATACATTCATTAAATTGTTAAAAGTACAACCTTGTTGTTAACTAATGGCCATTAATTTACGTTAGCATTAATATCATTCACGTTGAACAACTGTTGGTATTGACTAAATGTTCAGTTGAATAACTTTTATTCAATGTGTGTATTTTACATGCTATTACATTTATGTTCTTGCGTTACTCTGTTCAGGTTGGGGATACGGGACCATAATATCATACCCTAGCTAATCTGAAATCTACCCTGACATGCAATACTGAGATCCTTGCGCGAACGGGCCTTCCCAGCATCTTTGCAATCCTCAGACAACGACGCCTGCGCTTGCTTTGTCATGTTCGCCTGATGGAGGACAATCGCATCCCGAAAATCATTCTTTACGGGCAACTCGCGTCAAGAATAACTGGCCGCTCCCACCTTCGTTACGTGGATGCAATCAAACGAGAACTCAAAGCAGTGAATATTGATACTGACCCTTGGGAAGACATCGCCCTAGACCGCACTACTTGGGAAGCGCTTGAACTTGGCTTGGCTACCTAGAAGGGGGCTCGAGGTTCGACACCCGACTCGGGCAGAGTTGTGTTTACTTAGCGCCTAAAGGCAGCACGGAAAACCAACCCCTAGGTTCCCCCCTCCCCCCCCCCCAAGTGGTCCACAAATGACCAAAAGCGCTTTGAGCATGCTATAAGCATGAAAGTTATAATAATAATAATGGTGACCAAGAAAGCTATGGACACAGAAGAAAAGCGTGACAAACGAAAAATGGCTGGCCCCTCTACTACTAAAGCGAAAGCCACCAACAAGTTTATTGATTAATTCATGTCTTGTCAGGTTCAATGAATACTTGTACAAACTCCTTAAATTGATCCGAGAATGGAAAATAGGAGGAAAAACATGTTCAAAATGTGTATGTGACGGACAAACAGACACAGTGAGTTGATTTAAGCTTTGTAAAAATAAGGTATACAATCTTTTTTTCCCCTACAATTAGATCCTTTTAAAACAATACCTAAAGTACTTATATAGAAAAACACACACAGGACGTAATTATCTTCTTTTTTTTATATATGGTAATGGAAATTGTTATCTGCAGAAGAAGAATAAAGTTTAAAAGCCTAGATCTATAGTTTATGAAACCAAATGTAGGTAAATATCATTTATAGCAGTTCTTATATTTATATATGTCAGGTTTAATATATCGATTGCTTTCGTTGTATCGCAATAAGTCAAGGTGTCTATGCATATCATTTCTCTCCTATGACGTTTTCGGACGACTCTTTGTTACTTTAAAATTGTTCGGCAGTCCCCAGTCGAAGTGTCGATGTCAACAAGTTGAGAATCTCCTGGTTGTGATGTTCATGCGGGTCAGTCCAAAGTGTCTGAGAAATGACGTGGAGGAGAAGAGATCCGCGGGCGTGTCCACCACCCTAGACAGATCGCGCTGATCTTCGATGTCGTCTTCCACTTCCTCTAGAAGCTGCTCATGGCTGTGACACTGAGCGTTCCATCTAAGATTGTTGAGCGTTTGGCGAATGGTGAGAAACTGATTGGCTAATTCTTGGTCTTGGCGTTGTAGGCTCATCTACCAGTTTCATGTAGACATAATAAAATGTAATTAGCAATTGAACATCAACGCGCAAGTAAAAAAAACAAAAACAAAATGGGGGTTCCAGAGAAAGAAAGAGAGATAGAGAGCGAAAGAGAGATAGAGAGCGAAAGAGAGATAGAGAAAGAAAGAGAGATAGAGAAAGAAAGAGAGATAGAGAAAGAAAGAAAGATAGAGAGCGAAAGAGAGATAGAGAGCGAAAGAGAGATAGAGAGCGAAAGAGAGATAGAGAGCAAAAGAGAGATAGAGAAAGAGAGATAGAGAGCGAAAGAGAGATAGAGAAAGAAAGAGAGATAGAGAAAGAAAGAGAGATAGAGAAAGAAAGAAAGATAGAGAGCGAAAGAGAGATAGAGAGCGAAAGAGAGATAGAGAGCGAAAGAGAGATAGAGAGCGAAAGAGAGATAGAGAAAGAGAGATAGAGAGCGAAAGAGAGATAGAGAAAGAAAGAGATAGAGAAAGAAAGAGAGATATAGAGCGAAAGAGAGCGGGCCGTGAAATTTCATTGTAACAGTTCCACTACTTCACGTTAGGTTGATCGTTTGATTGAGGCCCGTTTATTAAAACGGAACAAAAAAAAGGGAGTGTTCCGGCCATAATAATAATAATGTTTGTTCCGGCCATAATAATAATAATGTTTGTTCCGGCCATAATAATAATAATGTTTGTTCCGGCCATAATAAACAATATAAAGCCTGGTGATCAATCAAAGGGTGTAACCGGTGCGTGCTGCTAGTTTAACATTAACATAACCTAACAATTTAAAATAACGTCTTGCTATAGATATGGCTTTAAAATAAAATTGTTCCTTAGGCTAACAAAAGTTGATCATTTGATCAATGACGTCAAAGCTTCAAACGATTCAATTACTTTTCTTTTTGTATATTTTTAAAATCTTAATGACAAGAAAAATATTGCGGACTTAGATTAATTATAATTGGTAACTTTTATTGCACTTAGAAAGGGTCACGTATATAGGTCAGTATGCGCTTGGCTTCTGTTGTGTTTACAATTTTTAAAACCTTGTATTATAGATCTAGTAGACTGACTGAACTTATTAATGAATCCATGGCTAATGATACCACATTATTTCACTCTACGATATGATCCTCTCTTAACTCACAATAACGTTTGCGAGGCAGTTTTCTCAATTATATTAAATCCTCTTAAACTGAAACAGTGTAGTTGTGTTAATAGTCGTGAAACAAGTATACAACACTCAACACCTTAAACTAAGTGACCACAAAATGGATTTGTTTGACCATACATCCCTTTAGTCACGAACACGTATTTATTTGTAGACCTAAGATTGTGCTAAATTTTGGCATTGTTTAGAAATCTATTTAAAATCGTAATAAACTCACAAGTTCATACATGTTGATTTATATATTTATATTATAGATCTATATAATGCGCCAGCGAGAAGATTAAAGCGTGAATGCCTTAAAAATCACAGAAAAGGGAGGCGAAATAAACCTAGCATAAACAGTCAAACACTTACCTTTTGTTTTATTTAAAGCATTGCCGTATCTAGACTTGTAAAGGCCCTAAGCTATTTGAAACATGTTTTTTTTTTTTTTTTTTTTTTTTTTGGGGGGGGGGGCATTTAAGTGCACATATTCTATGTAAATGTTAAATATATAGTGGGGGCACTAAGCTATAGCTTGTGTTGCTTGTAGATAAGTCAGGCCCTGCCTGTAGCAAGCTACCAGGTCGCGCTTTGGATTGTCATTTCAATGGCTTCGGGTTCGAAACATGCCTGCCGTCAACTGCCCCCCCCCCTTTTCCTGCAGGGAGGTATAGGCTAGGATATAAAAATCTGAAGAAAGATAAACAATACAAAGAAAAAACACGTTAAAGTGGAGCATTCACGTGCCCTACTCTAAACACACAAAAACAAAATGACGACCCTGTGACACATCAAACTTAAAAATAGCACATCAGTAATATTCAAAATTCATAATGAATTAAAGTTGTACAGAATCTTTCTAGAATCAAGATTTATAATTGTTATATATTTTTTTCTACTGTCTAAGAAAAAACTTACCAGCTCTAGTTTCAAAATTTCTAGCGATTTCTGAATGTTATTTTTCCTTTCTGGAGTGAGAGGGCCATCGTCTGAACATGGATCTGAGCTGGATAGGAACCAACCATTGCCCGGACTGTTGTCCACATACTTGGCCTTCCAGGCCATCGTACTGGCCCTTCTCGTTGGTAACCTGAGGTGGGTGATAATGTCCTTCAAAATATGATAATCTGACAAGTCTGATGAGCACGTGGTTGATTTGTTACTTTGAAGGGGGCTCTTCGTTTCAGAAAAATAGTTCAACTCTGAAACATTTTCCGGGGGTTCAGAGTTTTGTTTGAAAAAGGGTTGTCTGACATGATACAATGACGAATTCTCGTCACCGACACCGTGGCAAGATTCTTTAGAGAGTTCTCGGTGGAAAGGCGACACTTCCTGTTGCAAGCTGCTGCTTTTCAGACACTCATCGCTATCTATCATCCGTCTGCGGCTTTTTAGACACTCATCGCTATCTACCATCGGGCTGCTGCTTTTCAGACTCTCATCGCTATCTACCATCAAGCTGCTGCTTTTCAGACACTCATCGCTATCTATCATCCGTCTGCGGCTTTTCAGACACTCATCGCTATCTACCATCCGTCTGCTGCTTCTGTCTTGAAGCAAATTGTTGCGCACGACGTTTTCAAGTTTGAGAAAAGATCTATAGTAAAGAGCGGTCCGCCCTGGGTACGTAGTTACCACCCGGTTGGGATTGATGAGATAATCAGGTTTTTGCTCAGGGAGGTAGAACTTGACGTTTTCTTTACCCGTGCAATGATCCATTTCAGTCCAAACAGCATTTTCTTCACGAAACCTGCCGCTGCAGCTTCCTACACTCCTATGTAAAGGTCTGAATTTGTTAGGGAGGGAAGGAAATGAAACACACCCTTTAACTTTCTCCCTCCAAGCGAAGAGATCTTTATCCAAGACTTCATTGGATTTGTTTTGGCACTCTTTATTTGATTCGTCGTACTTTTCCGTGCAACTTTTATCTCTGTAAGTAGCAGACCTGACTAGACCTCTACCAAGCTTTGTGGAACATGATTCATGTATTTCAGTAAAAACTGCTCCATTGTTCTTATTTTTGTATTGATTCTTTTCTTTTTCACAAAATACCACATTTTCGTCCGAAACTAAATCCGATAACACTTTCACTCGTACTGGGAGCGGCGTCGAGATTGCATTGCTATACTCATCTATTTCACCGCACGATGATTTTTGAAGCATATCGGTTTGTTCTTCAATATTAATATTTCTGCCTGATAAAGCAAACACCGGGTGCTGAAGTGGAGCGACAGCCATTTTTCGAGGAGGTCGAGAGACGCTGGCATTGTTTTCAGACTCCTCTTTCATTTTCAACCTGGCGTTTTAGATAAAATCCAACATTTGGCCCCTTAGAACTTTGTGTTTTTCACATTTTGTTGTCGAAGTGTGGGTTTCAGCACGGACACTGACGTGGAGTGAAACTAAACACCTAATTCTGTAATAAACAACAGTTTTAGTGATAAAATAAATCATGAATGGTAAATATTATTACTATTATTAGGGTTAGGGTTTGGGTTAGGGTTAAGGTTAAGGGTTAGGGTGTGTTTTATATTTGAAAATCTTTATTTTTTCCATCTTGTTTATATGTTGGTTTTTATAAGTTTCAGTCTTATAGTGAATAAACATTTAAAGTTCATTTAGAATGGATATTAGGTCTAGAACATTTACAGTGTATATGCCCTCTAAATGAAAAGGGACGTCACTCTTCTCTCATGTAACGTAATTGTAACACAATGTTGGTTTGAGGTAAAGCAATAACAAAACAAAAAAAAAACAACTTTTTTTTTTATTTACCAACACTCAGAAAGCTCTTAAAACACTTCATCGTGTTCTGGTTTAGACAGACGGAAGCCAGGTCAACCGGACACTGTAGTTTTTGGGTTGAAAAGATAGCCTACTGGTCGATTGTTCTAGGGATTATTAGGAAATGTTCTACTTACCTACCTTCTTATGTAACAATCTCTCTATCTACAGTTACATAAGCAAACAAGCAAAATAGAAAAAATAAACACGGATATCTAAGGGGAAGAGCTCCACACTTACAGCTATATAATTCAATGATGTAGAAGTTATTTCCCTTAATTCGACATCAAACTAATTTATTTATTACCTGCAATAAATTGCCTATTCGGTTAAACTTGTATTTTTTAAATAAATAAATGTTTGAAGTTTCAACTTGGTCCAAGAATGGGTGTAGGAGAAATAATTATCTTAGGAGACAAAACCTTACATATTTAGCCATATCTGTGAATACTGAAGGATAAATTTCGCGTGTTGGTTTCAAACAAAATAATTAATTACCATTAATAAATTTACTATTTTTTAAATTTATTTTTGATTCTAAGCCAATTATTAATTGCGCAAAGTTTCAACTTATTCCGAGACAGACAGACGGACAGAGTGAGTTGATATAAGCTTTGTAAAATAATTCAAGATAAGTACTGAGCACAGAGCAGAGTTGGAATTAGTTTGAAACTATCAGAACATTTCGATGTTTTCATTGGATTTACCTTTACCCTTTACCTATTTTTCTATGGCCTAGTCTTTTAACTTTTGACGCGTAGGACGTAAACATCTTCTTTTTTTAAGTAACGTCTGTATTATATAAGATAGATAAGAACTTTCCTTACTAATGTCGGACGCCGTCCGTTAAGCTGGGTGCAAGACGACGAAGGGTGGCAGTGTAAAGGGTATGAGCTCGTGACCATCGAGACGACCAAACTACAGTCCTGTGCACATACCACATGACAGCACTGCGCTCCGGTAACAGATCATTCCATCTAGTTGCCTACTAGCTAAAAAAAAACAGATCTGCCTCAGTGCCATCTAGTTGCCTACTAGCTCCAGAAACTGCTCATCCTCTGTCCCATCTAGTTGCCCACTACTACTATAACTACCATCTACCTCTTTCTTAACTTCATCGACCTACAGGTCTCAAGTCTACACGCAAAAATTGTGTTTATGTAAATTTGACAGCTACTTACCACTATATTTACACCATGTCACCATCAGACGTGCGCCGATACTTCAGGTAATTCACACTGCAACCCAAGCCTGTACATATTTAACTGACGTAAATCTGTCCACTATTCACACCATACCGTTAGGCCTGTTTACAAACTCTCCTTTACATATCAATGGCTTTAACTCCTTCTATGCTACAGTAGAAAATGAGTGTATGCGTATCTAGAAATAGAACTATATATTCACATTCTAAGATAAGTTAACCCTGTCTTTGACACGACACACCACGGATATTAGCCCCCTTAGCTATATAAAGAAAATTCTTTTTTTGGTCTTATATATAATGTTTTCTTTTTCAGTCTAGTGTCAAAGAAAGCTCGACGCAAACAGTAAACAAATGATGACGTGAAATATTTAAATAGCGTTTCAGTCTAAGTACAACACCAGATACACCACGACTTGTTATTGTTGCTCGTTTGGCTTAGGAAGCAAGACTCAAGGGAGGTGAAACATATAAATGAAAGGGAAAGAACTGGTTACAAATATTTAAAATAATTTAAACATATATCTGGACAAGAAAGTGTTAGACACGAACAACCTGTTTATCACTATGTCCTTTTTTGTGTGTGTGTTCATCTGTAACAGTTTCAACAGTGTGCACTGGCGGATAACTCCAAAGATAGTGATGCTTTGATAACAAGACAGCAAGGGTTCTCAAACCTTGGGCACCGTTTAGTTTCTAGAAACATCAATATTACATATTACGTCTATCTATCGTCATATTTATTTATTTCAAAACAGTAAGTCAGTCGAGCTAAATCCACGACAGAGTTGCTAAAGAGGCCAAGTCATAGTTAAACATCCAGAAAAAAAACTAATGATAGGCTACTAAGGTACGTTAGGGTTAAGGCAATTAATAGAAAACAGCAGCGCTTCTTAAACTCTGAGTGTGTGTGTGTGGGTCCTTACCAAAACAAAAAAAAAACAACTAGACCTACGTCCTACTCGCGATCATGTGTTAGCCTAGACGTTGTTATTTGAAGACTGTCTTTATTTTTCCTGACTTATTAGGGCGACTCGTTTCATGCTTCGGTGGCACTAGGACACGCCGTATCACTGTAAACCATCAGGGCCGGGCTAAGCTACATATATAGATATAGAGCCCTTAATACGTAGTTATTATATCGTAATATGTATATGATTTTCGGAAACATTGAGGCTTAAACTTGAAATGAATGTCTTTAGTTAAGAAGTGGCCTATATAAATATTGAAATAAAACATTTTAAATGTCAAATCATGATTATTCAAAACAAACTCACCCATCCACCTAAAATACGTGATACATATTACATAGAATTAATATTATCTGAAACCTAGAGGTATATGCAGAATTTGTACTATTTTTATTTTTCTGAAATTTTAAGTTATGTTTTTTGTATAATTTTTTTTATATTTTAAATATATTTTACAAAAACTAATTGGATTTTCTTACGGAACCAAAAAAAAAACAACAACAGCAAACAAACAAGCAAACAAACAAACATGTATGCTTTCTTCATTTATTTATTACAGTAAGTGCATTAAAAGATCTTTAAAAAATCTTACCTTCATATAAGTTTTAATTAGAATCACATATCAATTTTTGCATTCATTCGATCAATTCCCTTTGAAGTTTTAGCTAAAGTGAAATTCTTTACCGTGTAAAAGTAGCAGCAATAAGAAGCAGTGTAAATAGCCTGTCAGGAAAATGTGGGACTTTGATGGATTGCCAAATGCGTCTCATTGTGCACAACAGATTTGATAAGCTTGATATCACAGAGAGGAACATGAAGAATGGGTTAGACGCGCTGAGTCTCTGGTGCATTGACTCCCCTCCCACCCCAAGCACATTCGACCGATTCCTCCATTTGTGTAATGACAATTAGGGTCTATCTACTACTGTTGATACTTCCTATTCGTTTGTTTTGTCAAGCTTCACAATCTAAAACAAAAATAATGACAATGAGCAGGTGGAGCAAGTCAGCGACTAGCAAGAAGTCTAGGAACTATTTGTACATAAATTGTATCTATAGTTGTGGCGCGACAGGAAACTCGTGAACATCGACATTCACGATAAAGAGTGGCACTAGAGAGATCCACACTCGGAGAGCGAGCCTAAAGGAATGGTGCTGGATTGCTGGACACACCAGAAATAGAAAGAAGGGTGAAAGTGTAACAGCACCAGGTGATTACGTATGCCCAACCTGTGACCGCAGCTGTGTATCAAGGATTTGTCTCTTAAGTCACACAACACTACATTTCGCAGTGCTACAAGTGTACAAGTCTAGACACTACATTTCGCAGTGCTACAAGTGTACAGGCCTAGACACAACATTTTGCAGTGCTACAAGTGTACAGGCCTAGACACAACATTTCGCAGTGCTACAAGTGTACAGGCCTAGAAACAACATTTCGCAGTGCTACAAGTGTATAAGTCTAGACACTACATTTCGCAGTGCTACAAGTGTACAAGTCTAGACACAACATTCGCAGTGCTACAAGTGTACAAGTCTAGACACTACATTTCGCAGTGCTACAAGTGTACAGGCCTAGACACAACATTTCGCAGTGCTACAAGTGTACAAGTCTAGACACTACATTTCGCAGTGCTACAAGTGTACAGGCCTAGACACTACATTTCGCAGT
Source organism: Biomphalaria sudanica (assembly GCA_036873155.1). Taxonomy (NCBI): domain Eukaryota; kingdom Metazoa; phylum Mollusca; class Gastropoda; family Planorbidae; genus Biomphalaria; species Biomphalaria sudanica. The sequence continues at coordinate 69,480 of JAZGLO010000865.1, forward strand.
GCTACAAAACTCCCCCCCCCCCGAAAAAAATCCTGGCTACGCCTTGCACCAGTGCTTGAGGTGCGTACGAGCGGACTATTGAAACAGAACAGAAAGGCGCTAGGATAGAAGAAAGAACAGTGTATCAAGTGATTGTGTAGAGTCTGAATTGTTGGAATCTAAGTAGCCATCTTTTGTGCTTCCTGAAGACTGTAGTGGGGACCTGGAGCGAAGCGGGGAAGTCTGTCGTTGGTCCGTATTCAGGTTGCTGGTGAAAGGACTGGTAGAATTAGTAACAAGACTCTTTGAATGCAGAAGGCTGTTATGTGTTTGTCCTTGTAAATAAACACACTTATTTATTTACTGTAGAACTTTGTTGAGTTACCTGGCTTAGATTTACAACAAACCAACAATTAATTAAGTCATTGTTTAATTTTTATGCTTTTATCCGGTTTAATGATTTATTGTGCAAAGTTTTAACTTGATCCGAAAATGGGAGAAAAAAATTTTCAAACCAGACAAACAGAGTGAGTTGATATAAGCTTTGTAATAAAAATAACTTAAACTTGCAGAAACACTTTGTCAAAAAAGTTGTCTAGACACTGTCACGTCCATTAAAGAAAATACTTTGGTGTCACCTCTCTGATGGGTGTCAGCCGAGACCAACAGTCATAGAAGGCTTGAACACTGGCTAGCAACGTCCCAACGTGTGGGTAGTGTAGACCAATAGCTAGTCGCTACTTCACAGGTCTGTTTGACGTGGTGTTGTTGATTGTCGTTGACTTGTAGCACCAGACTGCTGGTAGAAAACTAAACCGCTGTAGGCGTATTATATCTTAACAAATAAAAACTTGAAATAATTGAGTAACTTCTTTGTGAACAATACTTAATATAAGTTTTATTATAATATAGAAAAAAATCATGTTGGTATAAGATAAAATAACTGTAGTAGACTTTAATAATAATCTTTTTTTAACAAAACCTAACTCACTACAATAACACAACCTTTCAGTCTCACGTTCTGGAGTCGTCTGTCCAATGACGACAATCCCATTATGTTACATCATTCACAACCAATCACTAGCTTCTTCCCATCGTCACCATAGAAACACACACACACACCGTAACACGAGGCAACCAGTTAGTGTTCTAAACTGCCAACTGGTTGCGTCGTCGCAAGTCAGTGTTCAGGCATTTTATAACGATTGGTCTTGCTCCTGCTTAGCCACCCATCAGCGTCACTGCTCTACACTACTAGATTTAAGCTTTGATACAACAAACTCTCTACACTACTAGATTTAAGCTTTGATACAGCTAACTCTCTACACTACTAGATTTAAGCTTTGATACAGCTAACTCTCTACACTACTAGATTTAAGCTTTGATACAGCTAACTCTCTACACTACTAGATTTAAGCTTTGATACAGCTAACTCTCTACACTACTAGATTTAAGCTTTGATACAACAAACTCTCTACACTACTAGATTTAAGCTTTGATACAGCAAACTCTCTACACTACTAGATTTAAGCTTTGATACAGCTAACTCTCTACACTACTAGATTTAAGCTTTGATACAACAAACTCTCTACACTACTAGATTTAAGCTTTGATACAGCTAACTCTCTACACTACTAGATTTAAGCTTTGATACAACAAACTCTCTACACTACTAGATTTAAGCTTTGATACAACAAACTCTCTACACTACTAGATTTAAGCTTTGATACAACAAACTCTCTACACTACTAGATTTAAGCTTTGATGCAGCAAACTCTCTACACTACTAGATTTAAGCTTTGATACAGCAAACTCTCTACACTACTAGATTTAAGCTTTGATACAGCTAACTCTCTACACTACTAGATTTAAGCTTTGATACAACAAACTCTCTACACTACTAGATTTAAGCTTTGATACAACAAACTCCATACACTACTAAATTTAAGCTGTGATACAACAAACTCCATACACTACTAGATTTAAGCTTTGATACAACAAACTCCATACACTACTAAATTTAAGCTTTGTTACAACAAACTCCATACACTACTAGATTTAAGCTTTGATACAACAAACTCTCTACACTACTAGATTTAAGCTTTGATACAGCTAACTCTCTACACTACTAGATTTAAGCTTTGTTACAACAAACTCCATACACTACTAGATTTAAGCTTTGTTACAACAAACTCCATACACTACTAGATTTAAGCTTTGATACAACAAACTCTCTACACTACTAGATTTAAGCTTTGATACAGCTAACTCTCTACACTACTAAATTTAAGCTTTGATACAACAAACTCCCTACACTACTAGATTTAAGCTTTGATACAGCTAACTCTCTACACTACTAGATTTAAGCTTTGATACAGCTAACTCTCTACACTACTAGATTTAAGCTTTGATACAGCTAACTCTCTACACTACTAGATTTAAGCTTTGTTACAACAAACTCCATACACTACTAAATTTAAGCTTTGATACAGCAAACTCCCTACACTACTAGATTTAAGCTTTGATACGGCTAACTCTCTACACTACTAGATTTAAGCTTTGATACAGCTAACTCTCTACACTACTAGATTTGCACTTTGAGACTCGCTGAAAGCCTTTCTTTTTACCATCTCACCATTTAAACGTTATGGCAACTTACATGTAGGCCCTACGCTGAAGACGTTTCGTCAACTCTAACGGCCTATCATTCCAAAAGTGCCTTTCTTTCTGGTTCTAGCCGAAGCATGGTTCTATTACATGCAGAAACTATTCCCTTTAAAACAGCCCGAATAGAATTCGAACATAGTAACTAATTCAATACTGAGGCATGAAGTCCATGATATGATTTTTATTACACATTCCGCCTTAAAGAAAAAATCTTTAGTCGCTATTCACTCCTCCACACGTTCTATGTAAGAATAGTGAGATTATCGACTTTTTTAATCCACTAGCCAAACACTGGGCTATATACAGTACACAGTACAATTATTTATAGACTAGACGTCATAACTCTTTTTTTTTTTTTACAAAGCTTATATCAACTCACTGTGTCTGTCTGGTAAAAAGTTTGTGCGTTATTTCTCCCATAGCCAATCTTGGGTCAAGTTGTAATTTTGCACAATTATTTCTTGAGCCTTGAGGACATTTTTTCTATGCATTTAAAAAACGATCACGGTAACATTTTCAGATACCCCCCCCCCCCCCCCCCGCCAACTGATAAAAAAAAAGTTACAATCATAGCGCATTGAGAAAGCTTTTTAACTAATCATACTGATATATTTTATTAGAACTAATAGAGAACTTGTACATTATATCTAATTTTACCATTTAACAAGGTTACAAAAGACAGACAAAGATTCCAAAGTTGAAACTCTCAGTCTTCACCAGGATTTGAACCTGGGTCCTCCGGTTCGGAAGCCAAGCGCTGTACCGCTCAGCCTCCGCGCCTCCCCTGGCCTAACTGATGTCTTATAAAAATATATTTTTGATCTAATTGTTTTGAAAAGGCTCAATCTCTTATTCGAATCCTCAATCACAAAAGATAACGCATCTGCGTGCTCGAACTAAATTCAGAAAAATAAAGTTTATAAGATTACTATTCGTTTTAAATTAGGTTTAACTTATGATGCATACTAATTAGCTTTTTCTCTTTAAAAAAACTGCTTGCATAACTGATTTAAAAAATTAGATTTTTCGATTTCAGAAAAAAAAGTAGCCGTTGCATCAGAACTTTGAATGGTCTAAAATATTGTGAAGTCGGATTTTCAATATCTTTTCTAGTTTACGAGATCTAAACGGGACAGACGGACAGACGTTTCGCACAAAACTAATAGCGTATTTTCCCCTTTCGGGGGCCGCTAAAAAAAGTTACAATTATTTAATGTAGTATGGACAGCTTTCATGACTAACTTCAATTTTACGCCAGTTGTTATCAAATACAAATACAACTTTGATAAATAAAAGAACATCTTTTGGTTCAAAAACAAGTCTTGTTCCATCAGTCTATTATTTAAACCGATGGCTCGGCAGCCAAGAAGTTAAGTGTGTAAAGGACAGAGCTGGCAAACTATTATGTTCTTATTTGATTTATAGAATTTTTTTTAATAAACCCTAATGCTTTGTTTGATTTTTTTTTTATAGTTTCATCAATATGGGGATACCATGACAGTTTTTCATTTATTATAACACCTAGGTATTTTGCGTTTTATTTTGTGTTACTGGTTTACCATGAATAAGTGGAATAATTTTGTTTTAGCTTTTTTTTTGTTACTCTTAATAACTGACATTTTTTTCTGGGTGGAAAGACATGCTCCAATTTGATTCCCATTTCTGTAATTCATCTAATTCTCTTTGTAAAATTTCTGTATCTTGTATTGTTTTTATTGTCCTATATATTATGCAATCATCTGCGAATAATCTGACTTTTGTTCCTGAACTAATGCAATTTTGTAAATTGTTTATGTAAATTAAAAATAGTTGGTACGCCTAGTGAGTTTACTGTTATTGGTGTTGATTTAGAGCCATTTATTATTACAGAAAATCTTTAATCCACTGATGCAATAAACAATCAATGCCAAAATATTTTAATTTTTTAAGCAAACTATGGTGGTGAACTTTATCAAAAGCTTTGGAAAAATCTAGTAAGATAGCATCTATTTGCTTACTGTTATCTAAACCTTTTGAAAAATCATCAATTAGTCCTATTAGTTGTGTTTCACATGATCTATATTTCCTAAAGCCATGTTGGTATGGAATAAGGACATTATGTTTGTCTAAGTGGTTTATGATGTTGCTACATATTATGTATTCTTGGATTTTACATGTGATGCTGGTAAGTGCTACTGGTCTGTAGTTTCCTGGGTCTGAGTTTTCTCCTTTTTTAAATAGGGGGGGGGGGGGTTGACATTAGCTTCTTTCCAGTCCCTTGGTACTCTGCCCTGGTTAAGAGATGCCTGAAAATGTATTTTGAGCACTGGGGCTAGCTCATTGCTTAGTTCTTTGAGTAATCTAGTTCTTTTATCCTGAACACGATAGGATAATTTCTACATGTCCCAATAGGCCTACTTGTGACGAACAAAACATATTCAAAATCTTTTGAGGCCCTCGTCCTAGCTTACCCATGAGAAACATTTGCACTTTGTGCGTTGTCTGTCTTGTGTTGTTGTCTTGGAAATGTAATCTAAAAATAAATACAGTATGGCTCACTTTGGTTCAGTGACTTAACTTACCGCAAAAAGGGGGGGGGGGGGCAATGTTGTATTTCTGAACCCGGGCCCACGGGTACCCTGCTACGCCACAGCCCAGGACCTATAGGTAATTATACATTAACACAGTTTTACCAATACCACTAAAATATTATTAGATATAGATTTATGTATATAACTATATATATACCTTCGAATCATGGACTCACAATGTTGTAAAGAAAGGTTCTAGTCATGGAAATGAGAGAGATCTCGATATGTTTTAGGAAGCTACATAACAATAATATCTTTAGAGACAGAGACATCATTTTTATTTGCTATTAGAGTATTAGTAATGCATGCATTGAATCTTTTAAGCTATTCTACAAGTTTATTTTCTTGTAGTTAAACAGGCAGATAATACGCTTGTACAATAATAATGGCTCTAGATCTATATATTAATTTTTAGGCTAGTGTCGAGAACCGATTTTACACTGAGGTGTTTTGTTTAGACAACACCGCCTGACCCTAGAATTGTTGTACTTCCGGCGCTACCGTATCTTATGTTATTAGCGTGAAATCTAAAATCTTGATTCTATATCTAGATCTAGATTTCTATTTGTCAAAGTTTTGTTTTTATTGTAGACCAAGTTCTTATAATTAAATTTAGACTAGGACTAGATCTATTTGTATTATTTTATTTCACAAATCAAATTATGGATCTTAAAAGAAAAGCAATGGAAAGTTCATTAGTGCCGTTTAAAAAGCCAAGACAAGAATTGGTTAATTACGGAGCACAGCAAATTGTTCAGTCGGTATGAAAAATTAATCTTTATTATTTTTTAAACAGACTTTTTTGCACAATTAAAAAGCTTAGCCGAGTTAATTATTGAGTGTCTAGATATTCTTGTATATACACATTCTAGAGTCTAGATTATAATAAATATAATCTGCTACTTTACTTGTAAGTGTATGCACTAACAAAAGTTAAAGTCAAAATTAAACATATTTGAAATTGAAACAATCATGTTAATCAGTGTTAGATCTAGAGTAAAGTGCAAAGTTCAATCGAATTAAGCCAGCTAGCCGCAATTTTCACATTTGGATTTTTATAGATCTAGCGCTGTAACAGTCTGACCTATGAAAAAACTGATGGTATCTCTGAATTCCTCGTCCTTTTGTCTATAAAACTGGATTTGATTTAATGTATCACTAGACTTAGTTAAAATAAAATATGAGGTCAAAGAGGTGAGTAGTTAAAATAAAATATGAGGTCAAAGAGGTGTAGGTTGGGTATCGCCAAGCGGTACTTTTCCTCTATCGGATTTCTCCCCATGTTACTAAGATCGATTGGGCTGATGGAAGGCTTGATCAGATCAAAGAAAAAAAAATATATATATCTAAAACATGTTTTAATCATTAATTTTCACTATGAAGTTCATTTTCTTTTTACTCCAGCGCAAGAACACCATCTACTGCCACCTTTCCCATGCTCCACAACTTCAAATAGTCTCTTTGAGTTAATGAGCCATCAGACTTAAAAATAGCCATAAGCCCATGACCCATTTCCTTAACTACAGGGTAGTAAAAAAAAATTATTCTTACCTCTTGAGTTTGACCTCCTCATGAACTTAGCCTAAACTTTACAAGAAAAAGGAAATAGTATCGTAAGTGAAGAAAAAAGGTGCATGCGCAGTAGTAATATAGTAATAAATTTGGTAAACATTCAAATAAAAACTTATAGCAATAAAAAGTGAACCGATCGAACCTCTATACAAATTAGGGTTGATCGAGCTTTGCACTTTACTATAGTCAGTATAGTAGCTATAAATATAAAATTCTGTATGATTATAAATATATATATATTGTTCTGCTATTAATGTCATTATCAACTAAGTTTTAAGTCCTTATAGAAGAGTGAGAAAAGCTGTTGACTTTTATCTTCACATAAAATCCTAGGATCATATTTTTCTTAAATTCATTGTCACTTTTAGTTTGTCTAATTAACAAGAGTTGTTAATTGAATAATTGTCACACCTTTTAAAAATCTTAGACTTTATATTTGACCATCAAGCATTACACCTAGCAATCTATTGTATACTATTCTTTTACAATGGAGGAATAAAGTAAGGGGATCCAGGCTCAATTTTATTATATCTATGGCCTTCACACCTTTAGTTACAAATTTATATCCATTATTTTTACCTAATGTTTGTATTACTAAAACTTGATAGGGTCCACCTCGAACTTCAAACCTCTTAGCTCCCATCATGTTGTTGACTGGTCATGAAGGAGACATCTTTTGTTGTCAATTTTCTCCTGATGGACAGTTGTTGGCATCTGCAGGCTTTGACAGACTTATCTGTGAGTACATCTTTAACTAACTTTTTTTGAATTTTAATACTGCTGGTTGTACATATAAATGCTAAAAAAAAGTTTTATGTTTCAAGCCAAGTAAATATTTGTAAGCAAATAATTTAGTAAGTGATGTATATATGACATATTATCAGAGTAGTTTATAGTTATCATGTTCCCATTGAATATGACCTGGTTACCAAGAGATATTGTGTTTGACTTAACAATGTTTTAAAGTTTAAAAATCTTGGTGGAATTTTAATTCAGTATTCAGGGCATTCATGATTTACCCACCTCTACCCTACTCTCAGCTCTGTTGGGTACCAAATGTCTGTGAGGAAATGTAAAAGTTGTTGTGCTGGTATTTGGACATTTCACAACAAAGCATTAGATTATGAAAGAAATAATATTATAAACGTATCAGTAGGAAGAAATAATTCAGTATACTTTTTATTATTTAGCATGACTCATTTTTCTAAACAGATTTTTGGACTGTGTATGGAGAATGTGAAAATTTTGCAATGCTAAAGGGACACACTGGAGCAATTATGGATGTCCACTTCTCTACAGATGGCAGGTGATTATTTGATATCAATCTGAACTGTATAATAACAACTGATCTTTCCACTAGCCTACTGTATTAAACAAAATGAATTTTTCCTGCTTTAAAATTAAAACTTTGCATATTATTATTCTATTCTTGTATCCTAAAAAAGTTAGTCCATCACTATGTTATTTTTGAGTAAATCTGTCCATCACTGCACTGTGTTTGAGTAGATCTATAACTTTAGATAAATTAAACAAGAAAAACCCATTGTGTACAAGTTATAAATGTCAAAATATCAACCAATATAAAACAATACTGGAATACAAAATGTACCTAAGGAGTTACTGAATCCTAATTTATTTTTCTTCCTTGCAGCATGCTTTTCTCAGCATCCACTGATAAAACTGTTGGTGTTTGGGATATTGAGACAGGGGAACGAATGAGAAAATTAAAAGGCCATCAGACATTTGTCAACACACTGCACCCAGCACGAAGAGGTCCACAATTGCTCTGTACTGGAAGTGATGATGGAACTGTTAAGGTTAACATTGTCTTTAAATCTATGCACTACTTTTTATTGCCTATAACAATAATTTGTTTAAGTTTAAACTAAACATCCAACTAAACTATTAATAAATTCTTAAAATTTTAATTAAAAATTGAGATTACTTTGGGAGATTTTTAATAAATGTTATATATCTCTTAATCTTTTGAGGCACCACACATGATCTGTTGACCCTCTCTCCATTCTTCTGTCTTTTTCAATGACTAAAAGCTCTTTCCATTCTCTGGTGTCTTCTTCCCAACCTTTTCTCTGTCTTCTTTTGCCTGGTACTCTTCCTTGAAGGAAGGTCTTTGTAAGACTTCATGGTATGGCCATACAGTTTTAGTTTAATTTTTTTTTTACAGTGGTCAGCAGGTCATCATGGTTGAAGCCTCATTGCCTTGGTGACCCTGTTTTGGACTTCCTCATTGGTGTTATTGTCTAACCACCTGTTTCTTGATGGCCCATAACTGATCAAAAAAATTTTCAATATTGTTTACTTTTTTAATCTTTTTCAGACCTGGGATGCTCGTAAGAAAGGAACTATCAACACATTTCAATGCACATATCAAGTCACAGCAGTAACTTTTAATGATACAGCAGAACAGATTATCTCTGGTGGTATAGATAATGAACTGAAGGTTAGTTTAAAATAGCTACAGTGCCCTCTCTTGTTCAATTTTCTATTAATCCTCAATCCATAAGAAAACAACCAAATAAAAAAAAAGCCTATCTTTCTTTCACTTTTATTTTCAGTGTATCTAACAACTAAATATATTTTATACATGTATGTATAGTTTATGATATTAATAAATGATGCGACTTTAACCTTTCTATTAAAATATATTCTATTTCTTATCACATAAATTATATTTTGTTTATAGTGTTCTCAGATCCCTATAACAGAGTTGCCTACAAGTATGCATCTTGCGTATTTTGTACGCAAATGGACACGAAAATACGCGAGTACGCATTTCCCCCTTAAAAAAAATTGTTGCTAATCAAATATATAGATCATTGCATCAGTGACTTAAAATGGACTATTCTTATTAATCAACCAATCACCTTTTTTTTTTTGCGCGCGCTGGCACGTGAAAATTTAAAATGTTTACTGATCTAGATAAAGCAGAGTTCATTTGTATGTGTCTGTTTACACTAAGTCTTCAAACTGATTGGGAATCAATTGACTGATTAGTTTTAATTCATCTAGACTGGATCTAGAACTGGAGATATTTTACGATGTCAGGCACCTATAGGCTAATAGGATATACGGAAATCTAGATTTAAAAATAAGATCTGGAATAGATCTAGAAGATCTTAGAACTAATCTAGATCAAAGTACATCTAATTGTAGATTTAGACTACTGACTAGATCTAGGTCTAGTAGCTCTGTATCTAGATCTACTCAAAGGCAGACATTTCTTCCATCTTATAAAGAGATTTGTTGATCTCCTTTCTTATCCTTCATGGAATCTAAAATTAAAAAAAAGATCTTGCTCTAGTATTTCACATTTACGATAAAGCCTACTATTCCGTGTTAGGTGTGGGATCTAAGGCTTTGACAAATCTTTCATTAAATATTTAGATGAAGTACAAACGTCTAACTCTATTTGTATTGTTAGGTGTGTGATCTAAGGCTTTGACAAATCTTTCATTTGATATTAAGATGAAGTCAAAACTTCTATTTCTATTGTCAGGTTTGGGATCTAAGAAAGAATGCTATTCTGTACAAAATGAGAGGTCACTCTGACACAGTTACTGGTGTTGAACTCAGCCCTGAAGGCTCATATCTACTTAGTAACTCAATGGACAACACATGTAAGTCCAATTCTATCATGTAGTCAGACTTGGTCATTTTTTGCTTTTGTTGACTATTTTATAGTACCTGGTATATGTTATATGGTGCATGATGTTTCTATATTCCAGTGCGTATTTGGGATGTAAGGCCCTATGCACCACAGGAAAGATGTGTGAAAATAATGTCTGGACATCAGCACACATTTGAAAAGGTGAATTTTGCATCAACTATATAGTGATATAAAGTGCAGGTTTCTAATTTATTTGAGTTGGTCATCAACTGTTTTTTCTTTAATTTCTTGGTCGAAAGATTTTATAAGACATTTTGTTCATGGTGATCAACACATAGAACTAAAGTCTTTGTGTGTGTGTGTGTATTAATGAAAATTCTAAGATAAAGGTTGTCTGGCATTGGAAGTTTTTATTTAAGATGACATTGAAACAGAGCATGTCTGCAACAGAGAAAACTTATCCCACTACCTTATGTTCTTCCTTATATTTGTAAAAGTAAAATGACATTTAATCTGGTCTTTATATAACAAACAATTTTTAGCCTTTTACTTAAAGATAAATTATATATATTTATATGATCAATAGTTATCTTCACCAGGATTTAAACCCTAGACCCCTTTATTCAGCCACCACGACCGCTAAATTATATAAGCTTTTTAAAAAAATGTACAGTACTATAGATTCTGTGTTATCACTTTGTTTATATTTCATTATCTCAGAATTTACTTCGATGTGCTTGGTCACCTGATGGTAGTCGTGTGGCTGCTGGTTCGGGAGATAGGTTTGTTTATGTTTGGGACACCACCTCACGCAGAGTAGTGTACAAGTTGCCTGGGCATGCTGGATCTGTCAATGAAGTGGACTTTCACCCTACAGAACCAATCAGTACGGCAATTTTTTTTTTTTTTTACTACTCAACAACTACTCCCTGCTTTATGATGAGGTTAGGGACCAGAAAGTGTCATTAAGTGGGACCCTAGATTTGGGTTAGATATTCAGACCTGCCTACCATTACGCAAAATGCGTATTCGTTACGCAAAATCTCCCAAAAATGGCCGTCAGTACTATGTGGAGGAAAGTTGGAGATGAAGTTTTGTTTTGCAGAAGTTGTAGGTTAGAGGCATTTGTTACATTCTCTATTTCTTTGCCACGCTTGTTGTAGTGTGGGTAGCCTAGGGAAGGTGTGTGTGCATTGAAGTCAACTGTCAGATCTTTAACACTCACTTCACTCGACATGAGCTCAATACTGCCCTAAAAAGCCTCAAGTCAAGAAAATCTCCTGGACCCGATAAAATAACAAATGAAATGATTCGGGGGCTAGGCTAGGACCACAGGCCCAAAACTGTATACTTAACTTTATCAACCATACATGGAAAACTGGAGACATACCACAGGAATGGAGAACCGCAAACATAATACCCATTTTAAAGCAAAATAAACCACCTGGAGTCCCAAAAAGTTATAGACCAATGTCTCTAACATCTAACATTGGCAAAATGGCAGAAAAAATGATCAATAACCGACTTTATTGGTGGCTAGAAAGTACTTGCTCACTCCACAATGCACAAGCTGGCTTCAGGAAAGCAAGTAGAACAGAAGACCACCTCTTTCGTTTTATCCAGGACACAGTAGAAGGGTTTCATGAAAACAAGCACACTACAGCATTATTTATAGATTTGCAGCAAGAGTGTGGAGAAAAAGTCTATTTTTGAAAATGAAAAAAATGGGCATCCATGGAAAAATGTACATCTGGATCAGGGTATTCTTAAAAAATAGAACCATCCAAACCTGATTCGAAGGTGCCATCTCTAGTAAAAAAAAGTTTGGAAGAAGAAATACCACAAGGTTCAGCCCTTAGCTGCACTCTCTTTCTAATCTTCATGAATGACCTCCCGGACCTCATTTCGGTCAATAAGGCACTTTATGCAGAGGACCTTTTAATTTGGACTACAGAGAAATATCCAGTGCTGACTAGATTCAAACTAAATGGAGCCCTCACAACTATCTCTACATATTCAAAATTATGGAAAATGGAAATAAACAAAGAAAAGTCAGTTTATTCAATCTTTAGCCACAGCAACAAAACAGCAAAAAGAAACTACATCCTAAAAATAGACTCACAGCCAATGAATAAAGAAGAAAATCCAACATATCTTGGCGTAAAACTAGACCAAAGACTGTCTCTAAAACACTTTATGGCAGATTTAAAAGAAAAGGCATCACAAAGATTAAACATTATAAAACACCTAGCAGGAACATCCTTTGGAGCTGAAAAGAAAACCTTAAGACAGTTATACACTGGATATGTCATATCTGTAATGGATAACTGTCTCTCCATACAAGTAGCTGCCAACAAAACCTATCAATCATCATTAGATACAATCCAAAACCAAGCCTTGCGGCTAATTAGTGGAGGTATGAGAACTACCCCCACAGCAGCCTGTGAAATGGACTCTAATATTGAACCTCTTAAGTTAAGGCGCAACAGAGCAGCATTAGAAGCTATTGAGAGATATAGAAGGTTGGAGGACAATCATCCAAATAAATTACTAACACAGAGAAATAGGAAAAACAACAAAAAAAAGCAAAAGAGCAAAAGACTCTGATCCAACTTACTGACGAACTAGCCCTAAAACACCACCTACCCAATAACAGAGAAAAAATTACCAGATTTTCAAACATTACACCCGGACTAAACTACAAACAACCAACCATCAAAACACATTTACTTAACAAAAGAATCAAATCCACTAGAGCTCAAAGTAGGCACGCTTGAAACAATTGAAAGCTATCAAAAAACCGCTATCCATATTTATACAGACGGATCAGCTTTCAAAGCCACCATCAATGCTGGTCTTGGTGGCTTCCTAGTCTTCCCTAAAAATAAACACTTTGAGATAAGCGCACCCTGTGGCGATTACTGCTCAAACTTCCAAGCCGAAATTGAGGCAATCACCATAGCACTACAGACAGTGGAAAACAAATTATATGAAGGAGTGCAACCACCATCAGATATTGTTGTCTTTACAGACTCCCAATCTACTCTGCAAGCACTTAACAGCAGCACCTCAAACAGCCCAAGAGAGTTGGCAACACTCATTGTGATAATTCATCAGATGATATCAAAATTAAATATCAATATCACACTACAGTGGATCCCTGGACACATTGGCATCATGGGAAATGAAAAGGTAGATAAGCTATCAAAGGCAGGTTCATCTATGGAACAACCAGATAGACCTGTTAACTACCTCACCCTAAGGTCAATGTTAGTCAACAATCACAAAGAGGAGTGGCTCAACCAATGGACATCAAGAAACACAGGCAGAACCATGTACAAAGAAATGACTATGCCTAACAAACTGGACAGTATTAACTTCCTCCCCCGCAAAGAACAATCTACAATCTTCCAACTAAGAACAGGACACACACCACTATTAAATTACCATCTGAACAAAATAAACTCCACACAACTCCCCCTTTGCAGACACTGTGCCCACCCCTTGTGAAACTGTAAACCATATCCTCTTTGAATGCCCCTCCCTAATCCACCTTAGGCAGACCCTTCTTCCACTACAGCCCAACATAACCAACATCCTGTATGGCAGTGCTGAACAACTGAAGTAAACAGCACACTTTTTTCCTTGGCACAGTCTGCAAAAGAGCTCACAGCTCAGCAGTAATAAAGCTGGCTAGAAGAAGAAGAAGAAGACCATCAGTACGCAAATACGCATCTAACCCGTTGCGTTGTGTATTTCGTATCCTTTTTTTCCCCCCTCTCTTGACTAGGAGGGGGGGGGGAAAGAACAGAAAAGGTGGGGGAACACATTGTGTCCAGATCTATACGTTGATTGGTTCTTAAAAGCAATTAGATTTAGATTTAGTCTAGAAATGAAAAGCGCGAGAGTGAGGGAGTGGCGGGTTGGTACCAGGTAGGTACCGTCAGTTAGCTGATACTACAACGTGACTTTTTTTTTGTAAGTTCATTAGTAGAAATTATGTTGCATCCCTGATTCCCGTATTCATTTGTATAGAAAAAAAAATATCGAAATGCTATCGATTCAAAACACATTGAGTGACATTGTAGATATCTAGTCTAGATCTTCTACAGGAATAGATCTAGCAGCTTTCTAGCTAGACTCAGCTAGTGTCTAGCTAGTCATTACATTATGTCATGATTCTCTACATTACTCAACAATCTAGATCTAGATCCAATTTAGTTGTAGTATGATTTAGATTGACTAGATCTAGATCGATAACATCTACTGCCATCTAGTCAAGATCTAGACTAGATTCTTAGTCTTAGTATAGAATAGATCAAGGATGAAGGTAGGCCTACGAAAGTTTGGAGTAGACCTACGTTTGTAGCGGATCCACGGCATCGGTAACACTCTTGAGCCCAGATCTAGAGTAGATATTCATTATATAGATCTAGTCTAGATATCATCTCTATTGTCGTATTGATCTAGATTTAGATTGTAGATCTAATCATGACATCTAGATCTAATATTATATATATATGGCAAAATAGTGGATCGCGTGTTTTAATAGTAGAGTATATAGTTAATTTTTTTGTTGTGTTTTGATCCAGTACTGTGTGCACTTAGATAGAGTATTTTTCACAGGTTATATATAAGGAGTAAAGGAAACACATCTGACAGAACATTATTTTATTGACACAAATTTAAATTATTGCAAAGAAATTTAATAAAAATTTTACTTTCATTGAAAAAAAAAAGCATTAACAGGTTGTAGCTCAGGAAAATACAATTTTATTAAAATTGAAGCAAATAAATTTAACTTATAGAGCCTAGCCTTCTTCACGTGCTTTCAGCATAGTAAAGATGCCAAGTGCCTTGCTTTTTATGATATTGAGACTAAGGGGTATTTTCTTGTTTATTTGTTGGTCAAACCAAATCGCCAGCAGTTTCTCCATTTCATGGATCAGGCCCTAGTGCTCCCTGGTCATAACAGCTGTATATCTAACAGTACTCTTTGAGGTCTCCTTCTCTTTAAGTATGGTTGAAATGATGGACACAAGAGAAACCACATGCTACTAGCAATGGCTGAGACTTTTAGTCCAACTTCTGTATGACCTTCATGTCTAGGTTGATGTTTTGTCTGGGCTTCTTAGTGGAACATTCTTTAGGACTTGTACTCTTCCTTTTGTCAGCCATGTTGATGGGATACATTCTAATCATAAAATTGTACACAAAAAAACTAACTAAAAAAGGTCCTAGTGTGTAAGTACAGTGAGAAAGAGCAATCTTGTTGCAAAGATGAACTGACTCAGACCAGCATATCATACACTATACACTACTGTTCACTGCTAGCTCGACCATCCATTGTATCTTTGAAATTTGGTCATATATTGAAATTAAAAGTTATACATGAAAGTCCATCATAATTTGAAGTTGCTGTTAAGTGAGGACTCACTGTACTCACATATAATATCCACTGCAGAAAATATTTTGTGTATTATGGTTTTAGGTATTTCTTTCAACTTTAATTATCTAAGACTTTGTTTTTTAAGTATCATTTAAATGTAAACTTAGATTGTAATTAGCTGAACTTGTGAAGCTGTGGCAGCTGTTTAGTCAAATTTCTTTTAAGATACACTTATGCAATTAAAAAACTATCAATTCAATAGTAGTACTAACAAATGTCATTTAGTAATTAATTTTTTTTTTCAGTTTCATCTTGTTCCAGTGATAAGAAGATTTACCTTGGCGAGTTAGAATAAGTTGGAACTGTTAGATTTTGTTGATGTCATACCATTTTTTTGTAAATAGATTAAATCACACACAACATGCACAATGAATGACTTGTTGAGTTTTTTTTTGTTTCTAATTTTATGGTTTGAAATGTAAAAATGAATGAAATGGACTCAATAGACTGCAATAAAATTAACACAGTCCTACAGTGATATATGTAGTTATTATTGTTAGGATTAATATTTATTAATATTAAGAAATATTTTGTTTTTGTAAGTAGAAATTTCAAACCAAGAAGTGTAGCTACCACAAAGACAGACAGAGAAGTCTCAAGATAGGAGACAGGAGACTTTACAACACTTTTCTCCTTGTAAATAAAGTTCTATACAGTCTTGTCAAGTATTTGAGAGCATCAATAAAGTCTCTGTTACCAGTAAAAGCAATTGTTACACCACAATAGTTAAGTTTTTATACATAAAAGGTTATTTGGCTTAATTAAAAATCTATGGACTGACTTTGATTTGATGTGATAAGAAAAGCATAACGTAGAGACAGCAGCATCTTGTCACAGAAGAGTAACAAGAGCTTTATAATGGTTTCAGCAAAATGGCTTTTTTTACAAAGCTTATATCAACTCACTCTGTCAGTCTGGTGTAAAGTTTGCATGTTATTTCTCCCACATCCATTCTCAGATTGAGTTTAAATCATGCTGGTATGTTCAAAGTTTTCAGTTAAATCATGCTGGTAGAGTGCTTTCAATGTACCAGTACCCAGTTTAAATTATGTTGGCATTGCCTTCAATGTACTCAGTTTAAATTATGCTGGTAATGCATTCAATGTACTCAGTTTAAATTATGCTGGTAATGCCTTCAATGTACTCAGTTTAAATTATGTTGGCATTGCCTTCAATGTTCCCAGTTTTAAAAAAATGAGACCATCATTTGATTTCTCCGTTAAACATTGCCAGTACAGAATTAGACAAGGTAGTTTGCATATAAATATAATTTTATTAATATTGATGGAGCTCAGTGATAAAAATTTACAAATATATGAGAGAAAGTGACACATATAGCTGCTTGGTAATAAGGTCAATTATGATAAAATGATTACAATAGTAGTGATATTGATTAGAACTGTTAACAAACTGGTTTTAACAAAATAACCAAATTTCTTTAGTTCAGTTGAATTGAAACCCCAAAATAACAAAACAATGAAAATATTAAAACAAAAATCAAGGCTACAAACTAATTTTTTTTTCCCAATGACTGGCTGAATCGATACATTCTCTCATATACACACAGTGCTTTGACTTCAGAATTTTAAATGAAAGGATACAATCAATGGCATCAGGATTAAAATAATGTTCAGAGACGATCTCAACAGATACCATCTCAATGAAATAGCTGAAAAATTATTTCCAGGATTAAAAAAAAAAGACTTTCCAAGTACAATAGAAGTTTGACTAAACAACTGAAGAATTGTTAACACAGGTATCTACAATGAAGAATGATAGGTCATTATACCAATAACTTTGCAGGTTTAAAAAAACAAATTTTAATGTTAAGTAACAAAAATCTAATTAATGGCTAAAATATTACTTAGAGAAATAAAAGTTCAATCCAGTTCAAATAAATTTAAACCTTTCTACATAGAGAACTACTGCAATCCTTCCAGTAAGAACATACTTATGCTACACACAAAGAAACAAAAGTCTAAGCTAAACATATGTTCTAGAATGTATCAGTAGTGTGAATAACATCATTTACAAACCATACAAGCACAGAATACTAAATAAGTTGAATTATTTCACACATTATTATATAGATTTAAAACAAGAACTAAGAAAGTTGGTGGTTTGGGAAAAGCTATCAAGATGTTTATCAAGGTTGTTATAGATATTGTCTAGGTTTTCTATGACAAACAGCGCCAAACAACTAATTTAAAAAGGACTACGTCAACAATACTCTTGTAGACATATATGTTCATATTCATATAAAAAAAAAAAGAAATTGATTTGATTTGATCATAAACAGGTGAATAACTTTTTTATCTTGGAGCTGATGTAGACTGGAGAACAGCAGTTTGAAATCAGCACTTAAAACGCACACCAGCAGTGAAGAAAATCCAAGATACAGGAAGAAGTCAAGACATTCCAACACTTGGAGGCGATTTTTAAATAAATAAAATCCAATCAATACCATGAGAATTTAGTTGAGATACACAAAGAAATCATTCAAAGTCGAAATGATTTTCAAAAATACTGAAGAGAAAGATTTTTATTAACAAGGTCAAGAAACGTTTTCTATTAAAATCATGAAAATAATTAACCAGTCTATCTATGAGCAGGACTAATGGAGAATCTTAGTTGGCCAATGTCAAACATTATGCAAGTTATTGGGCTAACGATGATGATGTCTGTAAAAGTCTATTGTTTGAATCAAAACAAATTGTTGCACTTGATCACAAAGGAGATTGTAGATAAACAATTTGACAAATAGAAACACAAATGTTCATCAGACATTGAAATATTAGTTTTAATCCTAAATGAATGCTCAGAAAGTCTTGTTCAATCAAAAGGAAATATTTTGGTGAGTAGTTTCACCAAAGATGAATGATGACTTCAAGTCTGGTATGAATCGCTGAAAGTTATTCTTCTGTGCAAAGTTAGAGGCTGCCTTATTGGTTGGAATATGATATGGTTGAGCACGTTGTGATGGCAACTGACGAGCTTTCAACTTGTGTTGTTTACCTGATGACAAAAACCAACAAAGTTTCCTAAACTGTTTTGATCAAACATGTCTAATTCATTGTATTTCTATTAGTTTAGGGGACTCTGAATATTGAATATTAACCATTTCACAACTCAAGTGCTAGCCTCCTCATTTCTCAGACAGGCTTGGCTTCCCAACCTTGGGTCCAGCATTCAAATCACGGTGAAGACTGGAATTTTTAAATTAAAGAATTTTTAGGGTGTCCATGAGTCGAACCAACTCTAATGGGTACCTGTCTTAAGTTGGGGAAAGTAAAGGCAGTTGGTCCTTGTGCAAGGCCATGTGTTACCTTGTTCTTTAACAGTTGCCAAAGAAATAGATGACCTTAACATTATCTGCCCCATAGATCACAAGGTGTGAAAGGAAAACTTTACTATTTTTCTCTATAATAAAGATTTTTATTAGTTTTTTCTGTGAATTTATTTTAAAAAAAGATTGATAGAGAGTTATATCCCATCTTTTAGGGAGGGTTATATATTTCCTGACAACTGCAGAAAGGGCTTAAAGGTCAACTGTTAATCTTTTCAAATTGTGGTGGAGACCTTTTTGTGTGTAATTTGTAAAGAAATGAGCTGTGTTGAGCTTGTAACAACTTGTTATTAAAACATTTTCCACAGAAAATATTAAATCTTTTATTTAAAGTACCCCAAGTTTCCAGCTATCTAGTTTTCTGTTACATTAAATTTTTTTAAAGACATCTATTTATTTTTAACAAAATGTATATTTTTTTGCCATTAGACATTTTGTAACAATAATCAGGCACTTTCATCCTCACCATTAGTCTTAATTAAATATCTTTATACTGTCCACAACTATAAAAAATTATGAAGATAATTCTAGCTAAAGAGTGCCATATTAACTATGAACTTTAATAAGTAACAAAAAATAAGATAATTTTAATGACGATGGTATAACATTTTTAAAAATCTAATTTTAGTCTTAAAAAAGAAAATATGCTTCAAAAGTAGATCTAGAAACTTTCCAAGTTTTTTTTACATCTAAAATGTATTTTTGAAATTCCAGAAGTTCAAGACATAGCCAGAATTCTAATTTCCTTATGAAAGAGATTGTGGAATTGACGGCCTATTTTTTTTCTTTAGACAAAACTTAAATATAGTTTAAAACTTAACCTTTTTTTTGCATGATTCCTTAAAGTATTGTTTAAGAAAAAAAAAAGATACATGACCTAAAAAGCACTGCAAAAATAAATCTGGAAGGAAAGTTACTTACCACTCTGATGAGCTGTCATTTGTGCAAGGGAGTTAACAGCTAGATTACAACAGCTACAAAAAAGCTTGGCTTTTGTCTCCGCATCCAGTTCTTTCTTTACTTTTGGTACAGTCGCTGAGACCTTGGTCAATGAAACAAGATACATAAATATAGGTCTATAACCTGTAGAAATGAAACAAGGTTTTATAACCTTTTTCTAGGTAGATTGATAAGACTATGGACTGTACGACAAGACAGATTGTAAAGATATTGTTCTCTGTAATGAAAAATGTCTAAGCTTACAGCTATCCATAACACAAAAGGATCCCTCATCCCCAAATAAGAAAAAAAATCATAGTACAAAAAATAGACCCAGCTAACTTACACAGAGATTTGATCAGTAGGTGCAATTATAGATAAAGTCATTGACAAGAAAAATTATTTAAAAAAAATACTTTAAAAAAAAAAACTCCTTTATACAACTTATAGAGCAATTATTTTACCCCCCCCCCCCCCCCCTTTAAGTTTTTTTTCCAAAATATTAATCAACTGTTAAATGTCTAGGAAAATTATTAGAGCCACTTTCAAGAACCATGTCCCCCCAGGATCCAGGTTTTGCAACTTGAATAGAGTTATTGATAAAATAGTCAAATTCAAAAATGATTTTGAAGTTTTGAAATGAAGTGTTAACAGTTTCAGTGCCATATAGCAGTCCCAATCTACACAGCAGAGGAACAACAAATACCCAATACAGTTTGAGATCAACAGCCTCACAGGTTCTCCGAGGATGCAGCTCTGTGTGGTGCATGCTGCCTTAAGGTAACTAACTCCTGTTTTTTCTTCCTTATAGGCTCCAGAAGTCTTTTCCATATACGGATATAAATGGAAGGTAGCAGAGGTTTTTCTTCTCCTTGGAAGTAGCCAGCTAGGGTAAATAACCCTTTCCTACATTGTTATGGTTAAGATGCCACAGTGACAATAACACACTTAGAACATAGGGATATATATGAATAGTTGAAATTGCCTAATTTGATTATAAATATGATTCTTCTAATCTGTTCTAGAATGGTGAAAATGTAAAACATATAACATAACATATAATCCAAGTCTACATTATAAACTTTTAAGCCAATGGTTTTTTTTTGTTTTTTTTTTATTAATTTCCAGAAAGGATTCAAACTCAACTTTGGAGATGCTTTGAAATTTAGCTTTCTGGTTAAAACTCAAAATAACTTAAAAATAGCTTTACTACATAAACTCAATAAAGATTTGACAATACGTTTAAGAAAACAGAGAGCAGATTTCCTTTACATTACAAAAAAACATAATTATAGTCTATTAAATGCACCAAAACTCATTTAGGAATGACTGATTATTTTAAAAATAATGCCAATGAATTTTTTGTTCAAACCAGGTCAACTAACTTTTAACATACTGTGAGACACACAAAAAGATGATCCCATGCATAACTTACTTCAGTGGTTGTAGAAGTTGGTGCTACAACTTCAGTTGTTGTATTTGATGTTTCTACTGGGTGACTGGACACTGGGACAGGAGTAGCTGCATAATTAAAACAACAGAAAATAATTACAGCATAAACCTTTTCAAGATTAAATTTTAAGCAAATCTTCCATTTTGTAGTGAATGTTGATATTATTTTCATCCAAAAATAAACATTTGATTAAAAATTAAATCATTCACTTTTTCTTCCCCTGAAAATTCCTTATTTTCAAAATTATCTAACGACACAGTAGAGTTGTAACCTACTCACCTCATAATCAAAGACTCAAACTTTTATAAATGATTTCTAGCTACATTATCATAACTGAACAATGTTAAGGCCCAAGCCACTAATTAAATAAGAAGTAATTTGTATCTTGTAAAAGGCAGAAACATCTTTAATATTAACTCAAACAACTAGTGCTACAGACATTGGCTTCTTAACATACATCATTTTCCCGAAGCATTGTTAGGTATAAAAAGCCCCACCAACAAGAAACTCTTTCATAATATCTTTATTGGGTCAATGAAAGATTTACCCGTTTTAACTGCAGTCATTAACTTCAGTTTCTTTTCATGCTTGGACCCAGCATAGTGAGCCTCGGCTAGAACACTGGAAGAAAGAGGAATGTTACAGATTTCACAATACTCCTCTCTTTTCCTTTTCTCTCCTGCTATTATCGATTCTATGAGGGAAGAAAAAAATAAAATGTGATAAAAACTTAAATACACAGAGATGGACTCAGAAGCTTTTAATATTGAACAAATGTGTGAAAGGTCTTCAGTTGTAGTGAATGTTTATTAAGTATTTTATACGATGAATTATAAGTTTGATTATTAACAGCTGTAGGGCAGATGATGTTAAGGTCAATTGTTTCTGTGGTCCATGGTGTATGAGGGTGTCATGTGCCCAACGTTTTTACTTTTCCCAACTAATGTCAGGTACCCATTAGAGCTGGTTTGACTGAGAGGTGTAGAAACTGAAAATAACAGTCTTCACCAGGATCTGAACCCGAGAGCCCCCCCTTGGTTAGGAAGCTAAGTGCTTTACCACTCAGCCACTGTGCATCTGGGTGGTTAATACTTCTTTGTATTTTCAGAAGTTTATTCTAATGACTGTATATATATATATCCAATTGTGGAACTTCCTTTTTACATTTCCGTGGCAACCTTGATGCATACACTGCATGACACTAAAATGATTAAGTGCATTTGATGTTACATCCCAAGGGACAACAATGAATGATATACATTTGGATACAACCTATACCTTGCCAAATGTCTTTTAGGTATTAAAATTGTTATAAAGAAAGAAAAAATTCCCCTACGTGTTTTCATAGCCAAAGTTCTCTTATGTTTTGTGCCACTAAAATGTATGTCAGCCTGGATCTGAGATGTCAGTGTTACTAAACATACAGAGCAAAATCTAGATTTTTTCACTTTAGGTTGCGTTGACTGATCCTGAAAAAAAAAGTAACAAAATAAAATAACAGTGACTAGATAAACCAAAAGACAAGCTCTCATCAAATTTAAAGAAAAGCAATGCTTTTTAAAATAATTTATCCCAATACAACCAACATATAATTTTTTTGCCTCTGAACCAGAGAAAACAGAATGAAACAACTGATTTTCTGGCAGATAAAAAATGTTACTAATGACTTTTGCCCTTGTGGCTTGTCACTAGAGAATGCTAACCATTTCCTTCACTGAGAAGCCTGAACAAGAAACTGGTTCCAAAACACCCCTATAGAAAAGAATTATATAAAGAGCTGACTGATCAGGAAACCATTGCACAGTTCATGTCAGATGTAGGATTAGTCATCTGAAACCTCAAACATAATAATGAGAATGAATAAGAATTAAAATTCATTCATTCATTAATACAAATTCATGAAAAACCATGTGTTAGCAGATAACAAAAGCTCATTTTGATTTAAGATGCAGATAGTTCTGTGGTATAGTGGTGGAAAGGATATTCAACCACTGGTTAGGAAATGAAAAGATAAACTATATAGATGGGTCTGCAAAAAGACTTGAAATACTGCTCTCTTCCTTAACCTTTGAACTTCTATGACTAACCTTTTGACTGGGATTACTTGTGGCAGCTGTTTGACTTAGTGCTGAGGCCTCACTTGACATAACTGGAGTAATACTCTCTGACACAGGGATGTTGCTGCTATTGCTGTAGCTAGCTGTGTTTTGTGATGCTGTTCAATAAATCATGGCTCATTAGGAACAGGCTACATGTGTGTGTGTGTATAAATATATATCTATATTATATATATATATATATATATATACACACACACACACATATATATATATAATATATTATAGGTAAATTATAACATGTCTCATAAAAAAAACAAAAAATTAGCAAACACCAATACTATGATGCTTACACCCCTACACAGGTAAAAAGCTACAGTAATCTTTCTATTGTTTGATTACTGAACACAGTGCACACACACACATTAAACAATTGACTTAAGTTCTACTACATTACTTGTTTCCATTTTTTTTAAAGTAAAGTTGCTTACCCATCAAAATATATATAATATGGATTTATTTTCTCTAATGCGAGGGCCCCTTTCTTGTGGAGTCCCCTGGGCAGTAGCAACCCCTACCCTCTCTTAAATCCTGCCCTGCCTAAACTAGTAATATCTAGATTTTAGAGGTAGACTTATAATTCTAATAATCTATAAATATATTAAAATAGAGCTAGACTAGACCTTTTCATTTTTATTGTAAATATAAAATAATAGATTGTATGTAGGGTCTATATTAATTATACTATAAATATAAATTACAGGACAAAGTGTGGATCTATTAAAAAAATTTTTTTTAATAAAGTAGTTAGTTACATCATTTTAGACTGATGTTCTATTATACATAACAATACTATTTAAGACAATACATAAATACTTATTTTCAGGCACTATTTTGTCTTAAATAGAATTAAAATACTTCAGATCTTTAACTATGAATAAATATTATATGTATTTATATTTTTTGTCAAACATTTATATGAATGTTCTCTTTCTTGGATTATTTAATTTAATAATAACTATTTCAAAATATGTGATGTGTTAGTTCTCAAAAGTACATATTTTTCATTAAAAGTCATTTTATTGTTGTTGAGTCTTTTCAATTTCCAATTTCTTGAATTTGCTTTGAAATTAATTTTTTTTAAATTTTAGTAAAAGCAAATAAATGTAATAATTTTTTTTTTTAAAGTAGACCAGAGCCAGAGATTTATGAACTTAAATAAAGTGTTTTAAAAATATTTTCACTAACGTATATGTCCATAACCATTGTTTCCATAGCCATAACCATAGTCAAAGAAATAGCCAGAATTCTGATAATTTGTATTCATAAAATGTGATGCTGCTTCACCTTCAGAGGCAGTGCCAAGTGTAGTCACTTGTTGGTTGTAAGCTATTTCTGATGTTGGCTGCAACCAAGTTGATAACGACTGCTGTTGATATGAGCCCATCTGTTGCTGATTTGAGATCACTTGTTGTTGATTATATGAGTTCATCATATTAACTGAGCTTGAATTTACAATGTCACTAACAGTTATGACACTTATCTTACTAATATTACTGGTACTGCTAGGAATAGTACTAGTAGGATCATAATCATGTTGTGATGATGATATCTGTGTTTTCCGGGCATGTTGTTTTCCTAATAAATGCATAGAATATTGATCAGATGAATTTAGAAAAAGAGCACAAACATTGCAATAGACTTTCTTAGCATTCATCACTTCTACGGATTTTAGTGATACGTTTAAAATACTTAAATTTTTTATTTTTTTAAATCAGATCTTACATCTTGAGTGTCTACCTATTGTAGTGTATTTCTCAAAAAACGTTTTAGAGTAGTTTCCCTTCGAAAGTCGGTGCAGTCATAAAAATAAAATCCTTTCCAAATTAATCCTAATCATAATGAATTAAATATACATCACTTGATTTATTTCTTTTGACTTGTATAGTATATATTTATCTACACTTAAAATATCTATTGAAATCCTGTCAAAAAGGATGCTTTAATTTATAAAATTATATCATTTTCAAATAACTCTATTTTATAACTTTCCATTTCAATTATTTAACAAGTCTATTGCTATTTATTAGGTCTACTAGTTTCGATTGTTCCTTTACACATGTCGATTCAGTGGCACATAAACCTTGACGCGAAGGGGTTCACGACACACAAGGGCTCAGAAACCCGATGACAAAAGGTGTTTTTTTAAATTTAAATGTATCAAATTATGATATAATTTTACAAAGAATTCATGGTGTTATTATATTTTTTGCCATCAATCTCTCCCATCTCATAATATCTTTCGTCGTAGGAGTGCTGTGACATTTCGCGTAACCAAATCATTAGGGCCTATAATTTTCCCGGTTAGCAGTTCATCTTAGCCAACACCAAACCAAATAAAGCGTCTGGACCTGATTGTATTCCAGCTAGATTACTCAAAGAACTAAGCAATGAGCTAGCCCCAGTGTTCAAAATACTCTTTCAGGCATCGCTTAACCAGGGCAGAGTACCAAAGGACTGGAAAGAAGCTAATGTCACCCCCCTATTTAAAAAAGGAGAAAAATCTGATCCAGGACTACAGACCAGTATCACTTACCAGCATCACATGTAAAATACTAGAACACATAATATGTAGCAATATCATAAACCACTTAGACAAACATAATGTCCTCACCCCATACCAACATGGCTTTAGGAAATATAGATCATGTGAAACACAACTAATAGGACTAATTGATGATTTTTCAAAAGGTTTAGATAATAGTGAACAAATAGATGCTATCTTACTAGATTTTTCCAAGGCTTTTGACAAAGTTCACCACCATAGTTTGCTTAAAAAATTAAAATATTTCGGCATTAACGGTCCACTGCATCAGTGGATTAAAGATTTTCTGATAGGGAGAGAACAAACTGTAATAATAAATGGCTCTAAATCAACACCAATAACAGTAAACTCAGGTGTACCTCAAGGAACATTTTTTTTGTCCACTACTATTTTTAATTTACATAAATGATTTACCAAATTGCATTAGTTCAGGAACAAAAGTCGGATTATTTGCAGACGATTGCATAATATATAGAACAATAAAAACAAAACAAGACACAGATATTTTACAAAGAGAATTAGATGAATTACAGAAATGGGAATCAAATTGGAGCATGTCTTTCCACCCAGAAAAATGTCAGTTGTTAAGAGTAACAAAAAAACTAAAACAAATTAATTCCACTTATCTTATTCATGGCAAACCAGTAACACAGACTAAAAACTCAAAATACCTAGGTGTTATAATAAATGAAAAACTGTCATGGAATCCACATATTGATGAAACTATAAAAAAATCCAACAAAGCATTAGGGTTTATTAAAAGAAATTTTTATAAATCAAATAAGAACATAAAACTAAAATGTTATTTAACCTTGGTTAGGCCAATAATAGAATATGCATCCACCGTGTGGGACCCCTCAACTCAAGAAAACATTAAGAAACTGGAACAAACACAAAATAGAGCAGTGAGATTCATAACAAACGAATATTCACATTTGACTAGGGTAACACCATTAGTAAAATCACTAAATTTAGAAAGCCTTCAGGACAGAAGACTCAAAAGTAAAGTAGCAATTATACATAAAACACTGAACCATAATCTTCAAATACAAAAACAAAATTTAATAAAATACTCTGAAAGACACAAAAATAAAGGCACATTCCTCGTCCCATATGCTAGGACAAATTTGTACAAATACTCCTTCTTCCCTAGTGCTATTAGAGCATGGAATGGGTTGCCTCCGCTAGCCAGAAAAACCAGTGACTTGGCAGAATTTAAGTCATTGGTTAATATGCATGACTAAATGGATGACGCGTAGGACGTAATCATCTTCTTTTTTGAAGTAACGTCTGTATTATATAAGATAAGATAAGAAGCAGGATATCAAGATCGATGTTAACCTTGTTAATATTACACAACAACCTTTCATTGGGCGGCCATCGCAAAGATTAAAGTAATAAAGATTTTTTTTTAGTTGTAATATATTTGAATTCCAAGTATGCCTATGATTTATAGTGTTTAAATAACAATACAAAAAAAAAAGTTAGCCTACAAAAGCTACTTCTATTGCCTCAAAAAGATGTTATAGACCTGTTGGGCAATGCAGTTATCCAATTAAAATTGTTTCTATAATTTCCGATATCCTTAAAAACAAAATCAACAACAACAAAAAGTGGATTGCATAAAAATCAGTTTCGGAAAAATTGTCTCATGACCTCTCAAAGAAATAACAATTAAAGAGTCCTTTCTGGAATTTGAGTACAAGAAGTCTGTAGACCCCCGATAAGTTGTCCAACTAGAGTCTTCACGAGGATTCGAACACGGGACTTCCGGTTCCAAGTGCTTTACCCCTCAGCCACAGCATCTCCATATATTCATATAGTATACACTTATATTTTTGAAAATAATAATTATTATAAAAAATATAATAATTAATACATTCGGAAGACGTAGAAGGTATCGGGTGACCAAATTATTTTTTCTTTAAATATTTTTTAAATTATATTTTAGCAGTGAAGTATGAAATTGAGAGTTAGAATCCCAAAGTTATTTATACAATAGAAATATCTCAGATTGAGGGATTTCTGCAAATAAAAATAAATTGACCGCCCCGCCCCCAACATACCATAAGGGGAACGACTTACTAGATTTGTTAAATTATAATGAGCAACTTTTATCATATAGAAATGTAACTGATTATGTTAACAGTTTGTGGTTTCTGCAAAAAAATTGGATCACCCCCCCCATCAAAAGTTAAGGGTCGGAGCGGGGGCGGAATTGATGCAATCGTCCCACCCCTACCCACCAAACCGGCAACAAACTAGAGGGAGGGGTCGATAAAACCCCTAAAAAAATAAAAAATTAAATAATTAGTATATATTATTAAAATTATTAACATAAGTATAACATTCTTATAATTGTGAGATTTCTCTACTAAAATTCATCCGCCCCTTCTTCGGGGGTGGGTCGACCGAGTGAATTTAAGCAGAATTTAAGTCATTGGATAACATGCATGACTAGATGCATGACGCGTAGGACTTGATCATATTTTTTTTTTTGAAGTAACGTCTGTATTCTATAAGATAAGAGGTGAGGGGGTTGGTTCGATCGCCCCTACCGCCCTCCCTGGATTCGCCAGTGTCCAGGGCAAGCATAACTATTGTTCGCCGGTGGTCGATTAAGATTTTCTTTTCGCCGTCTGCGTCTGTCCTCGGCAGCGGATTTTCTTTTGGTCTCAAATGTGTATTCTGCAGTCTTTGTGAGTGACCTCCAGCTGTCTCGTTCCATCAGTGGTTCTCTCCTATGTCAGCTAAGGCTGGTTGGCGCCTAAGCTGGTCTTTAACGCATTTTAGCTCATCAAAAAAGACTGCTTTTGGCATACGTTCGTCCCCCATACCGTATACGTGTCCTGCTTTGCGTAACTGTCGAACCATAAGTTCTTCTATACTGTCCATACCGGCGTTCGCAAGGACATCGCTGTTTGCAGTGCGGTCTTGTGTGTAAAAAAATATCATTGTATGAAAATTTATTGAGGTGGGGTTAAACATAAAAAAAAAAAGTGACTTTATTTTGCTTTAGTTTTTTCTCGGGCTGTTGCTTCTCATAGATGTTCTTTATTAATAGAGATCACTGACTAGTAGGAAAGTAAGTCAATGTAAAAAGTATTCTATTTCGGGGAAGGGATTTGAACCCACCCTCAGGGCTATGCCCGTGATCTTGGTACTTTAATCACGAGTTAAATTAGCTTAAATTTCAAAACTTTTAATTCTGGAACAGGCTGAGGATCTTTGGTTGTAGTCTTCAACTTATCTCAGTTTCATGTCATAGACTTTGCCGTGTCGGCTAAATGTTCCTGAGTGTGTGTTGAATATGTTGATTAAAGTTAATACAAGAACAAACACTGGGCTTTGGTTAAAATCTTAAGTATGTTGTTTAATATAATGCCATCTTGATTAACCAGCTTGTAAGACATCTATGGACATTCTTTCCTTTCTATAGAACAAACCCAAATCCAGTGGCGTAGCAGGGCATCAGTGGGCCCGAGCTTAAGAGTATCTCGGCCTCGACCTCACACAAAATAAGACGAATTAAGTGTGTGACAAAAATTAAGTCCTCTGAATGTATCGGTACATTTACCAAAGCCATTTCAGTGAAGGATTGTACCTTTTCCTATAAGTAAGAATGTCATTACGTTTGATTCAGTTAGAATTACAGACAGGTAATAATGTCTTAAAAGTCAATGTTTGTACAACTTTTACAATGAAACGATTTAAAGATGTTTCAAACGGACAAAGAAACTTTTCCTGAGTTTTTGTTCCTTTTATACACATTTACATTTAGAAAACAGTTCTACTCAAGGTGTTAAATTAGTAAACATTAGTAAAATCTATTATCTTGTTCAGTGTACATTGTTTGACAGTAGGCCTAAAAGATTTAACATTTGTTTGTTAACTGTATGTGTATGGCCTTCTAAGTAGCAAGGTCAGAAAACAGTGCATCTATTTCTAAACAGTTTCTCACTCAATGGAAAGAACACCAAGTGAAGCCAATATTGGCTCTGAGTCATAGAAATTGTTAAAGAATTTTTGATCAGTCGCATCTTTAAGAATGGCCGCTCTGTCAAACAGCCTGTAACAAAGTGAAAAAATAACATCCTGTAACAACGTTTGAAAAACTTGGTGATAAAATGTAGTTGTCTAGGGTTAAAAAAAAATCATCAAAATATCGTGTTGACACCGACTTGATATATATTTATGGAATGCTTCTTTGCAGGATTGCATCTCTGAGCAGTAATCTATGGCCATATCATCTGGGCTAGACGGGACTAGAAGAATGATATATCATACTACTCTATGTTGTTTAAACTTGAAATGAAACGAGGCATTACTCAAACATGGTGGATATTTTTAAGCCCATTAAATCTGTCACAGCTCACCAAATTGCCTTTTAACTTTCCGCAATCGTGTAGAGAAAAAAATTGGATCAACACCCATGATCGAGCTACTCCAGTAGCTCATTTTTACAAAGCTTATGTCAACTTCCTCTGTACACGTGATTTCTCCAACAGCCAGTCTCGGATCAAGTGGAAATGTTGCACAATTATGTCTTGTTCCTGACAACACAAGGATAAAAAATAACGACAGATGTGGTGGTATAAGTTGAATTAGTCCCCTTGGGCCCATGCGAAATAAACCCTTCGCGCAATGGTTGTTACACCACAGGCTTTACAATCTATACAAACAAATACAGACATAATTGCAGGAACAGAAACTTGGCTACATCCTGAAATTTATAATGCAGAAATTTTCAATAGTAATTATGAAATTTTTAGAAAAGATAGGGCTGATAATCATGGAGGAGTTCTTTTAGCAATAAAAAACACTCTTATAGCAGAAGAAATTACCTTACCTAACTCAAAAAACATAGAATCTACATTTTGTAAAATTAATACCACCTCAACATCCCTTATAATAGGCAGCATTTACAGACCACCAAATTCTAGTTTAGAATACATGCAGGAACTATGTAATCAGATTACTACACTTAAAGAGACAAATAAAAATGCAGTTTTTTGGATTATGGGTGACTTCAACCTACCTGATATAAATTGGAAAACACTAACCATAGATAAACACCGAAACCTTAAGGACATAAATGAGCTTTTCATAGAAACTTTACACAACCTAAGTTTAGATCAAATCATTAAAAAGCCAACTAGATTAAACAACACATTAGATCTCTTCTTAACCAACAGACCTGGATTAGTAGTTGATTATGATATTATCCCTGGTCTATCAGACCATGAGATCATAAAAATACACAGTCAGATAAAAGCAGTAGCCAATACAAAACCCAAAAGAAAAATCTTACTCTGGAATAAATGTAACCTAACACAACTACACCAAGCTGCATTAAACTTTCAACAAACATTCTTATTAGAAAAAGACATTAACCAACCAGTCGATGACCTCTGGAATTTCATTAAAAACCATCTTAAAAGCATTATAGAAAATCATATACCAACTAAATACACATCAAACAAAATAAATAAATGCTGGTTTAATAATAGATTAAAGAAGCTTTGTAAACAGAAGGAAAACCTATATAGAAAATTTAAAGAAACCAAGGCAGAAAGAGTTTACAAAAGTATATAAAAATTAAACACCTAACCCAAAAAGTAAGCAGACAGCTGCAGAGTGAATACGTAAACAATGTAATATCTAAAGATAACAACAAAAACCTATGGTCATACATTAAGTCTAAGAAAATGGAAACAACAGGCATAGCGCCATTAAAAGATGAACATAACATAATACATAATGATAATGAAACTAAAGCAAACATCCTAAACAAATACTTTGCATCAGCATTCTCAGCCCCAGGAGACAAAGACATATTTCTTAATTTGAACCAAGTAGACAACATAGAAGATTTAGTAGTACAAGAAAATGGAATTAAAAAACTATTAGCCAACACCAAACCAAATAAAGCATCTGGACCTGATGGTATTCCAGCTAGATTACTCAAAGAACTAAGCAATGAGCTAGCCCCAGTGTTCAAAATACTCTTTCAGGCATCGCTTAACCAGGGCAGAGTACCAAAGGACTGGAAAGAAGCTAATGTCAACCACCTATTTAAAAAAGGAGAAAAATCAGACCCAGGAAACTACAGACCAGTATCACTTACCAGCATCACATGTAAAATACTAGAACACATAATATGTAGCAATATCATAAACCACTTAGACAAACATAATGTCCTCACCCCATACCAACATGGCTTTAGGAAATATAGATCATGTGAAACACAACTAATAGGACTAATTGATGATTTTTCAAAAGGTTTAGATAATAGTGAACAAATAGATGCTATCTTACTAGATTTTTCCAAGGCTTTTGACAAAGTTCACCACCATAGTTTGCTTAAAAAATTAAAATATTTCGGCATTAACGGTCCACTGCATCAGTGGATTAAAGATTTTCTGATAGGGAGAGAACAAACTGTAATAATAAATGGCTCTAAATCAACACCAATAACAGTAAACTCAGGTGTACCTCAAGGAACATTTTTTTTGTCCACTACTATTTTTAATTTACATAAATGATTTACCAAATTGCATTAGTTCAGGAACAAAAGTCGGATTATTTGCAGACGATTGCATAATATATAGAACAATAAAAACAAAACAAGACACAGATATTTTACAAAGAGAATTAGATGAATTACAGAAATGGGAATCAAATTGGAGCATGTCTTTCCACCCAGAAAAATGTCAGTTGTTAAGAGTAACAAAAAAACTAAAACAAATTAATTCCACTTATCTTATTCATGGCAAACCAGTAACACAGACTAAAAACTCAAAATACCTAGGTGTTATAATAAATGAAAAACTGTCATGGAATCCACATATTGATGAAACTATAAAAAAATCCAACAAAGCATTAGGGTTTATTAAAAGAAATTTTTATAAATCAAATAAGAACATAAAACTAAAATGTTATTTAACCTTGGTTAGGCCAATAATAGAATATGCATCCACCGTGTGGGACCCCTCAACTCAAGAAAACATTAAGAAACTGGAACAAACACAAAATAGAGCAGTGAGATTCATAACAAACGAATATTCACATTTGACTAGGGTAACACCATTAGTAAAATCACTAAATTTAGAAAGCCTTCAGGACAGAAGACTCAAAAGTAAAGTAGCAATTATACATAAAACACTGAACCATAATCTTCAAATACAAAAACAAAATTTAATAAAATACTCTGAAAGACACAAAAATAAAGGCACATTCCTCGTCCCATATGCTAGGACAAATTTGTACAAATACTCCTTCTTCCCTAGTGCTATTAGAGCATGGAATGGGTTGCCTCCGCTAGCCAGAAAAACCAGTGACTTGGCAGAATTTAAGTCATTGGTTAATATGCATGACTAAATGGATGACGCGTAGGACGTAATCATCTTCTTTTTTGAAGTAACGTCTGTATTATATAAGATAAGAAGAAACAACAGAACAGAATCATTGTCCTATCAAGAAGATATCAACGTTCTTCCACTTTCTAGGCCAAATAAACGCCAATGAACTCTACTATCCACAACAGGATCAGTTTACTATCAACAGTGTATGTATGTATGTAAGCGTTTTTTAAATGCAAGCTACTTTGATATAAATAAATAAATAAATAAATATATGTATATATATATATATATATATATGTTTTTATTTTAAAAACGAACAAACAGCAACGTAATACTAAAAAAAAACCTATTTAATGTAATCGAAATATACTATTTTTGAAACAATTTTTGGTCAACACAAAAGTTTGTATATTTAACTACCCTCAACTTGCATTTGTCAATGCTACACAACTAATATATGTGGCCAGATAAGAGACCTTTAAGCGTCGAGTAAAACTTTTAAGCCTCCATTGTCATGTTCGGTATTTAGACCAACCAACTCAGTTTTAATCAGTCGGTTATTAGACTCCCGGATATATTCCTGACTCTGGAAAATGGCTTCGTGGATATGCTACTGGTGGAAATGCATTCTCTGGTAATATAGCAATTGGGTAATTTATCCGAGGAAATCCATTGTTTGGAAAGTCACCCGCAGGAAAGCTCGAATCAGGAAATTGATTCTCAGGATACTCGTTTTTAACAATAACCGGGGGTGGATACTCGGATGTTGGAAGCGAAGTTAAAGGAAACAGGTGTTCCATAAAGTCATTTGGTGACCTCGTAGCCTCTTGTTTACTGACTTTGCTTGCTAAGCTGCTTCTGTTGTCCCCTGAAGACGTCAGGCGTAATCGTATTGACTTTGTTCTGACGACTGGTGATGGAATGCTACTGAAGGTTTCTGGAATCTCCAAATGCAAAGAATCTTCATATGCGGAGTCCGAAGCACGAGATAATTCTGCATGCATAGGAAATTTGTCAGTAGACATTTTGAATCTGCGTCTAGGAACAAGATTTCATATTGTTTTTCTTCTCCTGTGATAGGGAAGAGTTGTTTTTATTGTTCTGACATTCTGAGTTGCTGATAACTTTTATCTTTACGCTACTGATATATAAAAGGTATTTGTTAATTTTTCGTTGTTGATTGTTTTTTCAAAATGCATGACTAAAATAAAAAAAAAGAACATTTTTAAAAATTTTGATTTTAATGTAATATCAATTTTAAAAAAACCTTTAACCTATAAGCCAGTGCCGACAACTTATTGTGTCAGTTGTAGTGAATATATTTAGTACAAAATAAATAAATAAAGTGTTGGCTTGTAATGAGAATGAAGCATGTACAATAGTACATTTAATACTATATTTTATTGAGCTTACACCGACGCCCTTGCTGCAATTGTAAACACAACTGACTTGTGACTTGTTTCAAGTACGTCCTGAAAATACAATAAAACTGTGAAGCTAAGTATTAGGACTAATGAATTATACATACATAGAAATGTAGAAAGCCTTCAGGATTATAAATACAAAAACAAAACCTAATAGAATACCCAGAAAGACACAAAGATAAAGGCACATTCCTTGTTCCATATGCTAGGACAAATTTGTACAAATGCTCTTTCTTTCCTAGTGCTATTAGAGCATGGAATGGGTTGCCTGAGTCAGCCAGGAAAACCATTGACTTCACAGAATTTGTCATTGATTAGCATGCGTGACTAGATTGACCTAGGAACGCGCGTAGGATGTAATCATCTTCTTTTTAGGAAGTAACGTCTGTATTTCATAAGATAAGATAAGTTAAGATAATGAGAACAAATAGTGAATTAAATGTGACGAAACTAAGGGACTGCACCGACCGAGGCAAGCACCAGCCACCCCTGAAAGGGCAACACCTCCTAGCAGCAACAACAATATGTAGTGAATTTATGCTGTCCAAGTGTCATATTGAGAGATACACAGTTAGAGCAAATATTTATCTAATAGAAGCCTAACGGCTGTCAGTATCGGCTCTGTTGAAATTGTTGGTGAAGACGGGTGTGGCAAGTTGGGGGCGAAATGAGGCCGGAGATAGCTGGGGAATGTGAGTACTAACTCTAGAGATGGTAATAACATACTGGGCAAATCTTTGGATCAGAAAGAAGTTTTATAGTCCTACATAGTTACATTCACTAAACAAAATAATAAAAAGCTTTTAGGAAAAGCACATTGGCATAACTTTATATATATATATATATATATATATATATATATATATATATATATATATATATATATATATATATATAAAACAAAAGCTACACTGCAGCTCAAATAATGTGAAATAAACGTTCCGATCAAGAAGTTAGACTGAAGAAAATGTCCAGATTCATATTTTAGAACAAGACTAGAAAACATTTCATGTACTTTCATCTTTTAATTTTAACCGAAACAAAAATTTAACAGAACGAACTAAATGTCACCTTTCACCTTCAAGAAAACTTCAAAATAAACAAGAATATCTCCCTACTTAAACGGTATCTGCTTTTTAAGTATCGGAAAGCTCTCTGCTATCGTTTAGCGTGAGACAGAGGGATTATTGAGAAATGGGTTAAATGTAAACACGATTAAAAAAACCAAAAGAAATAAACACATTTTAATGCCGTAGAGCTGTGGGACGTTTCCTACTCTTCTCTTAATTATTCTATTATTATATATTATTATTCTATTATTTTGTAAACATCTCATTCTAAGCCCTTAGCTCAAAGTATTGCTGTGAGTTTCTTATTTCTCACAAGCCTTCATCCTCAAGGCATTCGTTTTCACTTCTTTTAATAATGACCTCATCTTTACAAATAAACATGCTTTCTGTAGTGAATAGGGATACTATTTCATGGCATATTGTTAACTTAATCACTGAACTTTAAAAAGCTTGTCCTGACAGCTATCCTAAATATTTAAAAGCATGGTCTTGCCAACTTTCGAGGAAGAAAACAAAAGTTGACATTTCTCAGCTCGCTACATCAGTTCTCTCAATAAATACGTTTGGAAAAAATGTCTAAGATGGTAGCGACGGAGGGTAAAGGCAGGCGTTATATGAGATGTCTCTCTTTTTAAAAAATTTTAATCTAAAAATATTTTTCTTTGTTTCGGGCGTTCGTTCAGAAAGATTTGTACAGTTTCCCTCAAGACAGCAGACGATTGAATTTAGAAAAATCATGAGGACATTTTTGAAATGCATGCGACATGACTAGGCAGCCATTTTATATTGTTCTCTTCGTTGTTTTTTAGTTTGTTATTTTTTCTAATCGTATTATTTATTTTTAATCTCAACGGCAGGCGTAGCAAAATCACATAAAACATATTTTTTTTTATCTAGTCAACTTATCTAGTTCTATTTTTATCATTCTTCAAGATCTACGCCATGCTTGGACCATGGCTTGACCTACACTTCAACTAAAAAGTCATTATCTACAAAACTTATCGAATTTTTGAAAGTTAAAAAAAAAATATCTAAATAGTTATAGCATCAACATTTTTCTGAAAATCAAAGCAACCAAACTATTGAATACACTCTTGAAAACGTTTGAAATGTTTGGTTGTAGACATTGATGTAGATGAGTACAATGGATACGGAACACAAATAATGTGCCACTACAGTGGTAAATTCACATAAACAAAGACATTGAATACAATATTTGGCCCACATGAATTGAGTATACATCAATCATCTTCATCATCAAATTTCATTTAAGTGAGGGCTTGAAAGGTTCAAATCCTCTCTGGCAAAAGTCCCGGACAGAAGCCCTGCTGTTTTGCGTAGTGCATACATGTCACCATAAAAAGGTCGAGAATTTGTTGGTTTCCCAGACCTGTCGTGACGGAGATCAGCAAGTCAAGGGGAGATCAGCAAGTCAAGGGGAGATCAGCAAGTCTGGGGCAGTCACAAAGAATATGAGACACGGTTTCCTATTTTTCTCCGCAGCGGGAGCACCGTGAGTATAAAATTTGGCCATAGCCATGAGAAATATAAGCCCACAGGACAATGGCCTGTCCTGCACTGTGCTATAATAGCTTGCTCAGGCCTGGACAGCCTCCACCACGGGGAAGTGCGGTCATGATGCCTCATGCGCTCCCAGACTCCACGTGCTTTTTTTATTGGGACTTGTCCCAGCACTCAAACCACTTTTCCATTTCTATTTTTTTGAATTATAGCCAGAACCTGATGAAAACTTACAGCCTGTTCAGTGGGTGGAATTTGCCCTCCCAGGTGGGCCAAGGAGTCTGCAATGGTGTTGCCAGTCACACCTATGTGACACCAATGTGACTCGGTACCCACTGCATTATTACAAGGAACCATAGCGTTGCTTTATGTTGTGTGAAGCAATAGAAATCAATAAATTGGTTTAAAAAATATTATTGGAAAAAAAACGAACGACACATTTTAGATTTTTTTTTTTTGGATTGATACCATAGGATTATTGTACCGGATGACACTGACCTAAGTGACGCCGCTGTTTGCTGATTCAATAACCTATTAGAATAAAGAAATGAAACATTTAAGTACTACATACCATTTCAGTTGAGCGTAAATATAATCCTGTACTCTTAAGCGAGCAATTTTTGTATGTATGTATATATATTTATATATACATTTTATTTCGAAAACGTCTCTAACGATTTTTTTTTAAATTTCACGGTATGTATATAATAGTGAGAAAAAATTCTCAACACATTGGTCACATCGGGAAAACTCGAGGTCGACCGTTATATCGGTTTGAAAATGGCTCATTATCGAAAAATTAATTTTGGCTAGAATGTTTTATGAATGAAATTTTCTATATGACGTCAATGGGAAAAAAACTTGACACCGCTTACGTCACTAGGCTCACAGCAGTACACTGAGACATTTCAAACAAGAAAAACATTTAATGATTCAATTGGTGTAATTAAACATTTGCGCACCATCTTTTTGTACATTGATCCATTATGAAACTATGGAAGAAAAATAATGAAATTAAATATCTTAATGTATAATTAGTTATTGTGTTTTAAAGGCTTTATAATTTGTTTACA
The DNA here is from genome assembly GCA_036873155.1 of Biomphalaria sudanica. Classification (NCBI taxonomy): domain Eukaryota; kingdom Metazoa; phylum Mollusca; class Gastropoda; family Planorbidae; genus Biomphalaria; species Biomphalaria sudanica. The sequence continues at coordinate 108,197 of JAZGLO010000865.1, forward strand.
CTTTAATTGCGTACACCCGTAGGTAGCTTTTACTTTGTTATTATTTTGCTGGTGAATTATTGCAATGTGCTTAAGCTTCGAAGTCTACTGTCCCATACCAAAACAAAGGAAATGGTCATAACACAGCTTATCTTACTTACTTGCACAACCAGGGCTGGCCCTAACATTTGCGAGGCCCTATGTGAAATGGATTTGCTCGTGGACCAGTAAGGGTAGGGATAAGGATAATAAGTGAAAATAAACTTTTTTATTAGAAAATAAATTCGTATTTGCATTACATTTTTATTAAATGAAAGCTGACGATGCCGTTTTTTTATATCACGCGTAGGACTGGCGTTTACCATATTGATTGACACCCCAAAATGACAATTTTGTCTTTTTAAGGGCATTTTTATTTTTTCTTATTTTTTATTTATTTATTTTTTCCTAAACTGTCAGGTAGAGTTGAGCCTTCGGCTCTTGGAACTCTAGGCCAGCAAAAGCGAACAAGAGCTCCCTCTCACCGGCCTGAATGAGAACAGTGTACACTGTTCTGTCTGACGGGTGGGTCAGACTCGCGGCAAGAGACCGCGTACACTAAGACCCCCGCCATTTTCCTTTTCTATACCAGGGTAACTGTGCTGGACACGCCATTTATGTAACGGCCCCTTGAGGAACAGCGCCTGGATTGTGACAAGGTTGTGGGAGCTTTTTTACAACTCCGCACAGTGCAATGAGGATGCTCTCGCACCCCCTTAGGCAAACCTACGGGAGTCTTGCTTTGCTACCCTTTAGCCTAATCGTTTCCTCTTACGACCGTTTCCACCCGGGCGCCACTATGAGGCATGCCCGGGAAGGACATTTTTATAAATTTCAGGAGATTTCTAGGAGCTCCTTGAAAACAAGGAGGCCACGGGAAACCTATTATAAATTATAATGGTTTAATTTAATAATTTACACCTAGAATTAGCGCAGCATAGACCTAAGGCTGGCCCTGATGATATCCAGCTCGCGGTCAACGAATTTTCATCACGCTGCTGCTTTTTTTGGTTAACCTATAAACCTTGGTAAAACAGAAGTCATGTTCCAGAAGTCACCCAATAAAATCTACTCAGCCCAAAGATCACCGCGCATAGACATCCCTTAAAGTTGTAGATAACTTCACATTATCTGGGAAGCATATTATCAAATGACGCATTGCTTTAAAGAGAGGTTGATAAGTATGGGGGACGAACATATTTTTGGCAATCTTTTTTATTTTAGTAAGCTGAAAGGTCGGAGTAACAGAGATGCCTCACAATAACGCTTTTTAAGTCTCTTAGGAAAAAATGCGCCATTTTACTTTGTTACTAGGTGCACGTTTTACACTATAACGTAGAGATTTTGTATCACTTGATGATTTATACTAAAGCCATAATAATAAGGCTTGTCTTCGAGTCCAAAAAAATTAACAAGGAAATTCAATATTTCCCTTGGCTGTGCAGCCCCAGCTGTGACCTACATATTTTGCCATTTTCAGGGCAAGCATATCCATTGTCAACAGGTGGTCGATTTAGATTTAGATTTTCTGTTCGCCGTCTGCGTTAGTCCTCGGCAGCAGATTATCTTTTGGTTTCAATTGTGTATCCCGCGGCCTTCGTGAGTGACCTCGATTACCTTTTAGCTCACCAAAAAAAGACTGCCTTTGGCATACGTTCGTCTACCATACGGGATACGTGCCCTACCCAGTGCAACTGTCCCACAAAAGAAGTCTCTCTATACTGTCATACCGGCGTTGGCAAGGACATTGCTGTTTGTAGTGCGGTCCTGCCACCGTATGTCCATGATGGAGCGCAAGCATCTTTGGTGAAAGCACTCAAGAAGTCTTAGTTGTTTTCCGTAAAGTGTCCATGTCACAGAGCCATAATGAATATATTAATTGCAATATTAAATGTCAGAAAGTAACCATTTTAGAAGTTACACTGCAATGACTTTCTTCTAAGCCTATAATAGCCCAATAGTTTTACGCGCAAGAAGCAATGTAAAACGTCAAGACGTGAGCTGTGGTTTTCTATAGGCCTACTGCTGGGGGGACTTTCTATTCTAATCGCCATGTACAATTACATTGAGAACTGAGAGAACGAAAAAGCAACACTTCGGATTGATAGTCTTTACCCGATCGTTCATTTTCTTAATTACAACAATATTTCCAAAATGACTTCGGGTATATATCCTTCCTTAACAAATTATTCATCCGAGCGAGGCTCGGTCACCTGATATTATAACTTAAAGGCCTAACACACGAGAATATATGCGATCCTTTGTGATTGTGGGAAGTGCGGTCTAGAGGCTAAGTACGCTTTAACTTGTCTTGTCTTGAAGGGGGCTCGAGGTTCGACACCCGACTCGGGCAGAGTTGTGTTTACTGAGTGCCTGAAGGCAGCACGGAAAACCTTCTCCTAGATACCCCCTCCCTCCATCGGTCCACAAATGAGATTGGACCAAAGCGCTCTGAATATGCTATGTTATAAGCATGAAAGTAGCGCTATATAAAAGCGATAATTATTATTATTATTTATATTAGTCGAAGAACTTTAGGCCCATGAAAGGTTTCTTCTATTGGCCTGACTGAATCATTGTTTTTTTCCTGGAGGGATCCAAGCAGTTGTAAATTTGTTTCATCTTTATTACCTATACCTAGTGTACCAAAACGCACCGCTAGAGGCGAGGCAGAAGGCTGAACACACCGGGGACCAAACCCATATTCATTTTCTGCACCTAATTAAACTTGCGGATGTCTCACTTAAGACGGCCCCAATGGGGGACAGAGTACTGGTGAGTACATAAATCGCAAAGACTCTTGTACATAACGATGAAAACGGATCTAAAGCAAAATGACATCTTGGGCATTCTTGGGTTGTACATAATGACATCTTGGGCATTCTTGGGTTGTACATAATGATATCTTGGGCATTCTTGGGTTGTACATAATGACATCTTGGGCATTCTTAGGTTGTACATAATGATATCTTGGGCATTCTTGGGTTGTACATAATGACATCTTGGGCATTCTTAGGTTGTACATAATGACATCTTGGGCATTCTTGGGTTGTACATAATGATATCTTGGGCATTCTTGGGTTGTACATAATGACATCTTGGGCATTCTTGGGTTGTACAAAATGACATCTTGGGCATTCTTGGGTTCTACATAATGATATCTTGGGCATTCTTGGGTTGTACAAAATGACATTTTGGGCATTCTTGGGTTCTACATAATGATATCTTGGGCATTCTTGGGTTGTACAAAATGACATCTTGGGCATTCTTGGGTTGTACATAATGATATCTTGGGCATTCTTGGGTTGTACAAAATGACATCTTGGGCATTCTTGGGTTCTACATAATGATATCTTGGGCATTCTTGGGTTGTACATAATGATATCTTGGGCATTCTTGGGTTGTACAAAATGACATCTTGGGCATTCTTGGGTTGTACATAATGATATCTTGGGCATTCTTGGGTTGTACAAAATGACATCTTGGGCATTCTTGGGTTCTACATAATGATATCTTGGGCATTCTTGGGTTGTACATAATGATATCTTGGGCATTCTTGGGTTGTACATAATGATATCTTATACTAGTACCTTACCTAACTCAAAAAACATAGAATCTACATTTTGTAAAATTAATACCACCTCAACATCCCTTATAATAGGCAGCATTTACAGACCACCAAATTCTAGTTTAGAATACATGCAGGAACTATGTAATCAGATTACTACACTTAAAGAGACAAATAAAAATGCAGTTTTTTGGATTATGGGTGACTTCAACCTACCTGATATAAATTGGAAAACACTAACCATAGATAAACACCAAAACCTTAAGGACATAAATGAGCTTTTCATAGAAACTTTACACAACCTAAGTTTAGATCAAATCATTAAAAAGCCAACTAGATTAAACAACACATTAGATCTCTTCTTAACCAACAGACCTGGATTAGTAGTTGATTATGATATTATCCCTGGTCTATCAGACCATGAGATCATAAAAATACACAGTCAGATAAAAGCAGTAGCCAATACAAAAACCAAAAGAAAAATCTTACTCTGGAATAAATGTAACCTAACACAACTACACCAAGCTGCATTAAACTTTCAACAAACATTCTTATTAGAAAAAGACATTAACCAACCAGTCGATGACCTCTGGAATTTCATTAAAAACCATCTTAAAAGCATTATAGAAAATCATATACCAACTAAATACACATCAAACAAAATAAATAAATGCTGGTTTAATAATAGACTAAAGAAGCTTTGTAAACAGAAGGAAAACCTATATAGAAAATTTAAAGAAACCAAGGCAGAAAGAGTTTACAAAAAGTATATAAAAATTAAACACCTAACCCAAAAAGTAAGCAGACAGCTGCAGAGTGAATACATAAACAATGTAATATCTAAAGATAACAACAAAAACCTATGGTCATACATTAAGTCTAAGAAAATGGAAACAACAGGCATAGCGCCATTAAAAGATGAACATAACATAATACATAAGGATAATGAAACTAAAGCAAACATCCTAAACAAATACTTTGCATCAGCATTCTCAGCCCCAGGAGACAAAGACATATTTCTTAATTTGAACCAAGTAGACAACATAGAAGATTTTAGTAGTACAAGAAAATGGAATTCAAAAACTATTAGCCAACACCAAACCAAATAAAGCGTCTGGACCTGATGGTATTCCAGCTAGATTACTCAAAGAACTAAGCAATGAGCTAGCCCCAGTGTTCAAAATACTCTTTCAGGCATCGCTTAACCAGGGCAGAGTACCAAAGGACTGGAAAGAAGCTAATGTCACCCCCCTGTTTAAAAAAGGAGAAAAATCTGATCCAGGAAACTACAGACCAGTATCACTTACCAGCATCACATGTAAAATACTAGAACACATAATATGTAGCAACATCATAAACCACTTAGACAAACATAATGTCCTCACCCCATACCAACATGGCTTTAGGAAATATAGATCATGCGAAACACAACTAATAGGACTAATTGATGATTTCTCAAAAGGTTTAGATAATAGTGAACAAATAGATGCTATCTTACTAGATTTTTCCAAGGCTTTTGACAAAGTTCACCACCATAGTTTGCTTAAAAAATTAAAATATTTCGGCATTAACGGTCCACTGTATCAGTGGATTAAAGATTTTCTGATAGGGAGAGAACAAACTGTAATAATAAATGGCTCTAAATCAACACCAATAACAGTAAACTCAGGTGTACCTCAAGGAACAGTCTTGGGTCCACTACTATTTTTAATTTACATAAATGATTTACCAAATTGCATTAGTTCAGGAACAAAAGTCAGATTATTTGCAGACGATTGCATAATATACAGAACAATAAAAACAAAACAAGACACAGATATTTTACAAAGAGAATTAGATGAATTACAGAAATGGGAATCAAATTGGAGCATGTCTTTCCACCCAGAAAAATGTCAGTTGTTAAGAGTAACAAAAAAAATTAAACAAATTAATTCCACTTATCTTATTCATGGCAAACCAGTAACACAGACTAAAAACTCAAAATACCTAGGTGTTATAATAAATGAAAAACTGTCATGGAATCCACATATTGATGAAACTATAAAAAAAAATCCAACAAAGCATTAGGGTTTATTAAAAGAAATTTCTATAAATCAAATAAGAACATAAAACTAAAATGTTATTTAACCTTGGTTAGGCCAATAATAGAATATGCATCCACCGTGTGGGACCCCTCAACTCAAGAAAACATTAAGAACTTGGAACAAACACAAAATAGAGCAGTGAGATTCATAACAAACGAATATTCACATTTGACTAGGGTAACACCATTAGTAAAATCACTAAATTTAGAAAGCCTTCAGGACAGAAGACTCAAAAGTAAAGTAGCAATTATACATAAAACACTGAACCATAATCTTCAAATACAAAAACAAAATTTAATAAAATACTCTGAAAGATACAAAAATAAAGGCACATTCCTCGTCCCATATGCTAGGACAAATTTGTACAAATACTCCTTCTTCCCTAGTGCTATTAGAGCATGGAATGGGTTGCCTGAGCTAGCCAGAAAAACCAGTGACTTGGCAGAATTTAAGTCATTGGTTAATATGCATGACTAAATGCATGACGCGTAGGACGTAATCATCTTCTTTTTTGAAGTAACGTCTGTATTATATAAGATAAGATAGTAATACATGTATATTAAAAATGCATATACAATATATCACAAAATGTCTAAACACTATATAAATATGTTCATTATTGACATGTTAAAACAATACCTATTATGAAAAACTTCAAGAACACTCCAGCTATCTTTAGTTGACTGTAATCTAAACAACACTCGACTAATAAAAGAAGCCGACGTCAGAAGAGTTTTATCAGTAACTGAATCAATGCCTTAAAACGAATTAAGGAGGTCGCACTGTGACTTCTTGGGGTTTATCTAGCACCCAGTTCACGCACAAAATCAATAAAACTGTTCGATCTTGTATTGATAAGTTGTGTTTACAGAACTAGGGTAGACTACTGTATCTAGCCTAGATCTATATATAGGACACATGAGTGTTTTAGTTGTTGACTTCAAATACTTAAATACACCCGTACTGAAATATCAACCTGATCTGACACATTTATGTACTGACGGACTGTTACAACGGGGAAACAGTGAAAACTGTAGCGCTAAAAGAATCTCTAGCCAGAAGGCCCAGTCAGCTAACAGAATCTCTAGCCAGAAGGCCCAGTCAGCTAACAGAATCTCTAGCCAGAAGGCCCAGTCAGCTTACAGAATCTCTAGCCAGAAGGCCCAGTCAGCTAACAGAATCTCTAGCCAGAAGGCCCAGTCAGCTAACAGAATCTCTAGCCAGAAGGCCCAGTCAGCTTACAGAATCTCTAGCCAGAAGGCTCAGTCAGCTAACAGAATCGCTAGCCAGAAGGCCCAGTCAGCTAACAGAATCTCTAGCCAGAAGGCCCAGTCAGCTTACAGAATCTCTAGCCAGAAGGCCCAGTCAGCTAACAGAATCTCTAGCCAGAAGGCCCAGTCAGCTAACAGAATCTCTAGCCAGAAAGCCCAGTCAGCTAACAGAATCTCTAGCCAGAAGGCCCAGTCAGCTAACAGAATCTCTAGCCAGAAGGCCCAGTCAGCTAACAGAATCTCTAGCCAGAAGGCCCAGTCAGCTAACAGAATCTCTAGCCAGAAGGCCCAGTCAGCTAATAGAATCTCTAGCCAGAAGGCCCAGTCAGCTAACAGAATCTCTAGCTAGAAGGCCCTGTCAGCTAACAGAATCTCTAGCCAGAAGGCCCAGTCAGCTAACAGAATCTCTAGCCAGAAGGCCCAGTCAGCTAACAGAATCTCTAGCCAGAAGGCCCAGTCAGCTAAAAGAACAATACTAGAGACTAAGCGGGAAGTAAAACACACAATATTCTTGATAAAGAAAACTTAGAAGCGCCCACGAAGTGGCCAGGGTTCGAACCCGGGACCATCGACACCGCCGAATGACACTCCAGAGCGCATACCAGGCAGCCGATGTGATGACGTCAGAAACATAGTAGATGGCATAAACGTCAATCTCCACTTATTTCTGCTACTATGGCCAGAGTTGCAACCTGGTCAGGACATAATGTATTAGCTGAACAAATCGCCACTGACTTAAAATTCAGAATTAGTTTTAATTAAAGTTTACATTTTCATAGAAGTTCATTTCAAGGAGAGTCCCAAAAACTAACTGAAATGATTTTTTGTACCTCAAGGATATGGTTACCAGACGTCCTGTTAAAGGAGGACATCCATCCATCCAGCAGGCACTGTCCTAAACTTTGAAATGTCCGGCTTTTACTGTTTTGTTTACTGTAACGGTATATTATGAAGGGACGTCCTCAACTTGTAAAACAAAGGATTTATCAACTCTGTCTGTTTGTCTGTCTGTCTTTTCGTACACGTTATTTCTCCCTACAAAGTATGGGTCAAGAATACGTTTTCAGACGTAATCTATCTTTGCATGAACGGTGAACTATTATGAAAGGTCGTTTGGCCTGAGAAATGTTATTTAATATATTGTCCTTACAGTCTTTTGTTTACTGACATAATTTATAAGCCCAGTTTGTAAAAGTTTTCTTCGTCTTTTGTCGTGAAACTGTCTGGTAAAAGAAATGGAATAATCAAGTGAAGTGTCATACAGTCTCATGCAGTAAAGAAATAAATTATAAATAAACGTTGGTGTTTCCTGTATCAAGTTACTAAACCAAAACCAATCCTGTTACCTGTGTGTCATAGTTACACATTTGCCTCAAATCCATTTCCTCCCCTCCTCCCCTCTTCTAAAGTCAGAGATCAACTCAAATTTCGAGAAAATGAACTTTTAAAAGCGTGTGTCATTGGGTTGAATCATGCTGACAAAAATGTGTACATTTTTTAAAACTAAACAATTTAATGCTATATACTGATAATTATGGTTGGAACACACCTTTCTTTAATTATTTTGAGATGTTATAAACGGGCCAGATTTTAACGATCAACCTAATGGGGACTTAGTGTATCTGTTACATTGAAATTTTATGCACGCTCTTTATTTCCTTTCCTCTCTCTCTCTCTCTCTCTCTCGCTCTCTCTCTCTCTCTCTCTCTCTCTCTCGCTCTATGGAATCTCTATTTTGTTTTCTTTTTACCTACGCATCGTAATTTCTCCGATATAGACTTTTGACTTGACTTGGAAAGGCCCGCTTCATAATGCGCCCCCGACACATACACCGTCACATTTTGGCCCGTTAATTTAGTACTTTCACTTATCTGCTCCCCCACCCCGGGCCAAAAACAAAAAGTACACTCTATGACTTTTCTTCAGCTTCCTAATTCAATCTATAATCTATATTATAGTTCGACCAAGACCCCCCCCCCCCACACTTTTTTTGTGTGGATGGTTTTTAACTTTTTTTTTTTCAACCCTGAATCCCAAATGCAAGCAATTTACGTGATTAGACACCGACTACTTTTACACATACCATCAGTGTCAGGCCTAGAGAAAAAAAATGCATTTTCCGAAGTCTTCAACTGTATGTCACATGTTCCCTTTCTACAGTTATTGGTATTTTGTTCTCTTAACAAATATTAATTTGGTCTTTTTTTGAAAGTAGTGAATTAACAATAGGCCTATATCTAGATAGACTAGATTTATCTTTTTAATGCTATTAGGATTTAGTTTTTTTCTGGTATTTTCTTTTTTTTTAACAGTGTTACAAAGTACCATTACTTGTTCTCAAAAAAAAAAAAAAAAGGTAAAAAGACGCTAGATCTTACTAATGCTATTAAGATTGATTTTGTGTTTTATTTAGATCGCATCTAAAAGGAAGCGGAAATGAGGTAAGGCATATTAAAAAGAGGTAGACTTAAAGAAAAGGAAAAAAATACAAAATTTGTGACATATTTCAATTTATAATATGCTTTCTGTATAGAGCATATCTTTAAGATACTGTCATCGAGTGTAAATACAGATACCTACTTGAGCGATTTTATATGCGACGCTTGTACCCCCCCCCCCCCACCAGTTTGACTCATTCCTACTGATAGGATGTCAGGAATCAAAAGTAATAAAAGATAGATCTGTAAGCTATATTTAATTGATAGAATATACAATATAAAAATGTGGACAGTAAATTGGACATTTGCAAGGGTTGCGTATTTAGAACCGAATAACTAGCCTGGCGATGTCAAATTTTTAATTCTGAAAGCTCAAAAGAGGATTGCATAACAGAGTAATGACTGAAAAATACTTTTGAAAAAACAGCTTATATGTCACCTGTTAGTTTAAATATGTCACCTTATATGTCAGCTTAATCTTACAAGCAAAAAAAGAAAACACATTCTGATTTCAAATTGGCCAGAATTAGTTTTCTTACAAACCTTAACATCTTCAAGATAAATGAAACAAGGAAAATAAAAACAAAATACTTACAAATAAAAAAACAACAAAGCTTATACTAATTGTATCAATTAATTTGGTCTGTCTTGTAATTAAAATAGATCTGAATTTGAACTTGTGGGCTAACGCGGTTACTATTCTACTAGCGAAGAGTCTATGAACATGGAAGATTGTATATTTTTTTATTGTTTCTATTTCATGTTTGTGTTCACTACGCCTAAGACGACAATATATAAAGGGGACTAATTAAACTTATACCACCAATTCAGTCATTTACACATTGTTTTCTTTATTTGAGATACCAGAACAAAATACTTTATGAACTTATTGGTTACATTTTTCAATTGATTGTTGTGTTGTCAGGAAAAAAAAAGCCAAATTTCAGCTTGATCCGAGATTGGGTGTCGGAGTAAAATAACGTGTACAAAATGTTGGCCGGACAGACAGACAGAGAGAGTGAGTTAATATTAGCTCTGTAAAAACTACGTCAAAAAAAAAAAAAAAAACAGCGCAAAACTCGAAAAGAGTATTTACATTGAACTATTGAACTCCAAAACTTCATCTGCGTCTGATTCCATATGTAAGCCACATCTGGGTCTCAGTGGCGCCGTCAATACTGCAATGTGTTTAATCGTCGCATCTCCAGAACTTGGCTTTCACGGAGAGGTGCTGATTTGGGGTATGACTAGAAGTGTGGCGTTTAAAAAAAAAAGCGCTTTATTCTAGGTGGAAGAGTGGATGAACTATTTCTAAAGCAATTATCAACATATTCACCTTTTTAAAAGTCATCTTTTGACAAGAAACCCAGACTTCATGCTCTTATCCACACGAAAAACCCAAACTCTTTATCAATCAGTTGCTGCGTTGAGAGCTAGCTGCTGTTTACAGATACTTTAATATCGAGGGTTTAAGCCAATATCGCTACAACAGGTATATTATACTACATCAGTTCTTTTCTTTATTTTCTAAATCAACAAACTCGCTTCTAACCGACTAACCTTTACAATTGACTTTACAACAAGGGAAAAAAAAAAGGCAATAGTATATTGTTCACATTTTCTCAAGAATCAATCCATCAAAGGTGTATAGGTCAGTGATTTTAAAGCCCTCTCTTACCTTTACATTCTAATATATGGAGGGAAGAGTAGGGTGCGAAACACTTGAGTTGAAGAGGAGTGGCGTGAGGAGGTAGGCAATAAGAAATGCCAGCAAGTGCCTCGGGTTCTTTACAGAAAAACTCTGAAGTCATGGAACTGAAGTTTGTACAGTTGAGTACTTTTGTGTGATGGAATGTTAGCTCGCTACATCTGTAGTTAGATACGCAATGCTTACAGGTGGCAATCACTTAACACGTGAACCTGTAGGCTTTAGATGAAGTGATATTTGCATAGCACTTGCTGAGATCATCAATATGCTTCCTTACTGAGAGCGAGGTTTTTGTTGTTCCTCCTCCCCCCCCCACCCCTCTACTCGACCAAACAATTTTAGACTGCTTAATTACACTGCAATATTTCATCGCTGTTTATTGAGAGAACAGTTTTTCTGCTCCAGTAACTTGAAGTAAGCTATAAAAATAAGCTACTTTATTATTTATATAGGCACAGGTGACAAACCCGGACGTTCGAATCTCTAGAAAAATTACACAATTTGTGTGCAAAATTATTTACTTTTCTTAATAATATATACCAATTATTTATATCTAAACTAATTTTTATATGTCGCACAACCCAACCCCCCCTCCCGCCCCATTTCCTTTGGTGGATTGCCTCTGACTGTGGAAAAGGTCCTTGCAACGCACTGGTATTTTACAGCCCGCCTTAGAGCTTTGATTAAATTGACGAGAAGTTTGACATCTTAAACAAAACAATAGAAAAAATCACAAAACCCAAGACATGCCACATGAAACAGGTTGATAGTGTAAGAATAACTCTGGTAGAAAGCAATGAGCTCAGAATGTTTGAGATAAACGCAGAAGATATTCTATTCAGAATATTCTTTGGTTTTTATGATATTTTTTAGCTTTCTTATTTAATATTGAGATGGGCGCTGTTAGATCATAGACTACTTCCTTTCAATAGACAGTACTATAAATAGAGAACTGCATAGTTGACAAGGACATAGTGGGAGCAAGACCAAGTGTTATAGAAGGCCTCAACACTGACCTGTCAAGTCGCAGCCTTTTGGCAGGGGAGACTAATAGCTCATTGCCACGTTGTACAGACCTGTGACGTTCCAGGTCAGTGTTCAAGCCTTCTATGACGATTGGTTTGGGTTGGAGTCGCCCTAATGAGTAATATCAAAGGCGACAATCTATCAGATGTAAATAAAAGCCCAGATGGTTGGAAAGGTGAGCTTTAAACATACGATTTAGTTAGGCTTGAGGGAAAGAAAAAGGATGTGAGATTAAGTGGAAATAATTAGACGCATAATAAAATTTCAGCCATACATTCGACTCGCGTAATACACTTGCGACATTATTATTTTAACGACTCTCACTATCTCTGCACCATACGACACCACCAACCCAAAGAATTTGACAATACAGGGCCCCAAAATAGCGTAACGTAAATAACGTAACTCTTTAAAGTCAAAATGCCTCACCGTAGATAACCTTACCACTGTACCTAACACTTTAAATGCCTCACCGTAGATAACCTTACCATTGTACCTAACTGTTTAAATGCCTCACCGTAGATAACCTTACCACTGTACCTAACACTTTAAATGTCTCACCGTAGATAACCTTACCACTGTACCTAACACTTTAAAGTCAAAATGCCTCACCGTAGATAACCTTATCACTGTACCTAACACTTTAAATGCCTCACCGTAGATAACCTTACCACTGTACCTAGCATCTGTGAAAGGGGAGCAGTTTTGTAAGTCTCTCTTGCCAGTACATAGCCTCTCCACAGCAAGTCCTATGCAGTACCTCCTCGTGGTGGCAGATGGAAACTGAGGCTGCGAAGCCTCAGGCTAAACTGCAAGGGTCTCGGAGGAGGTTTGGCCCCAAGATGTGAGGCAGGCATGGCCCGTCGGCGTGCGGACACGCCCTGTTGCCCACAAACCAAACCCCTAGCTATAGGTCAATAGCCGCACTGCCTTGTGTGTGTGTCCCTGTAAGGTCTAAGGCTAAGGGAGTAAACCCTAACAGAAAATCCGGTCCTGGAGCCCCGTAGGCGGGGGGACAGTAGTAAGACTACTGCTCTCTGGCAAACTCCTGCAGCCACCTGTCCCCAAATTGTGATGGCTCGCCATCCCTTTGGACCCGGTCAGTATGGAAGAGAGGCGTGTGCTGACGTGTGGGCAGCCCAGCACTCGCAAATTTACCGCCCAGGCTTTCCCCCAGCAATGGAGAGGTCACTCCATCTCTGACAGTAATGTCTTTGGAAAAACACGGAGAGTGGTAGTTACCGGTGATAAGTTCCTAGCTGATTGGCGTAAGCTGGAACGCCAGGGACCACTCTTGACGGTAGGAGGGGCTTTTTAGCCTCACTGGATAGCTACTGCCTGCCTTAAGCCGAGCAGCCCTCGGACAGTAAAGCGCTATCCCGCCACAGCTTGCCGCACTACTGGGTGCTTGGTGCTAAGACAAAATCAAAAAGCAAGCTGCTCACCCGCACCTGCAAATACAATCAAAAGAAAACCCTCAACATTAATGCGTTTAGCAAGCTGGAACATACGGACAATGTGTCCTGGCTTCAATACTGACCCTGAACTAGTCACAGACATGCGTCAAACAGCTATCATCGACAGAGAACTCAGCAGACTAAACATTGATGTGGCCTGCCTGCAAGAAACCAGACTGGCAGACAGCGGATCTCTTACAGGAAGCAACTATACATTCTACTGGCAAGGAAAACCAGAACAAAGCCCTAGAATACATGGCGTCGGCTTCGCAATAAGAAACAGTCTCGTCCCCTGCATCGCGATGTTTCCCATTGGCAATGAAAGAGTATCACACATAAAATTTGCATCACCGCAAGGCAAAGTTAATATAATCTGTGCTTACTCACCAACCCTTGCTGCACCGGAAGAGGACAAAGACAGATTCTATCAAGCTCTAGAGGACGTAATTAAAAGTATTCCAAAATCCGAGCACCTCTATATAAATGGAGACTTTAATGCCCGTGTTGGTGGTGGAAATGATGCATGGCCACAATGCTTGGGACCTCATGGTGTTGGCAAAATCAATGACAATGGCCAAAGGCTACTCGAGTTTTGTAGCTCTCATGAACTGTGTGTAACAAATACATTCTTCTCTGGCAAGGAACGCCATAAAGTCTCTTGGCAGCACCCATGCTCAAAAAGGTGGCACCAGCTTGACCTCTGCATCACCCGAAGGATGGATCTGAAAAGTGTCATCCACACCCGTTCATACCATAGTGCGGACTGCAACACAGACCATTCACTAGTGCTAAGCAAAATCAAACTACTTCTCAAGAAGGCTTATACTTCCACTCAACCCAGAACTAGGCGAATTAACGTCAACCATGTAGGTGACCCAGAGAAGTGTGCACTCTTTGGCGAGCTCCTGAACAGTTCAATCCCCTCGTTAAGTAATGAAGAAGACATCTCTTTCAGATGGGAGAAATTAAGAGATGTAATCTACAGTTCGGCAATCACCGCCTTTGGGCCTCAAAAACACAAAAATGTAGACTGGTTTGAGGCGAATCTAGCACAAATGAAACCTTGCATCGAGAAAAAGCGATCTGCACAACTCGCTCTCAAGACAAAGCCAAGTACAAGATCTTTGGAGGCCTTCAAAAGTGCTAATAAAGAGGCGAAACAAATGGCTAGAAAATGTACTAACAACTTTTGGAGGGATACCTGCAACAGAATCCAAGACAGTCTCCACTCAGGAAATAGCAAAGCTCTATTTGATGGCATTAAAGCGGCCCTGGGTCCAACAGTGTTTAAGCCTGCCCCCCTTCTATCCAAATCAGGAGAAAAAATTACAGATCAAACCAAGCAGCTAGAACGTTGGACAGAACACTACCTCGAAGTCTATGCCACACAGAACACAGTAGACGATGTCGCCCTGGCTTCTCTACCAGATCTTCCAGTACTGGAATGCCTAGATGATCTTCCGAGCCTCAGTGACCTTAAAAAAGCAATTAACTGCATAAAAAATAGAAATCTCCTGGGAGTGATGGTATCCCAGTGGAAGTAGTGAAAGTCAACGAATCACTCCTGCTCCCTGAACTCTATATTCTCCTCTGCCGCTGTTGGGAAACAGGTCATGTCCCACAGGACATGCGTGACGCAACTATAGTCACAATATACAAGAACAAAGGGGATCGGAGTGACTGCAACAATTACAGGGGTATCTCTCTCCTCAGTATAGTGGGCAAGATCTTTGCTAGAGTGGCACTATCCAGGCTGCAAGTGATAGCTTCTAGAGTCTACCCAGAGTCTCAGTGTGGATTCAGGAGTGGTAGATCCACTGTAGACATGATATCTTCTCTACGACTACTGCAGGAGAAATTCAGAGAGAGAGACAGACCCCTTTACATCGTTTTTGTTGATCTGACTAAAGCTTTTGACATGGTCAGCAGAAGTGGCCTTTTCAAACTCCTGAGGAAAATAGGTTGCCCTCCCAAACTACTGCAGTTCATTGAGTGTTTTCACGAGGAAACTAAATGCACTGTCAAATTCAATGGAGCCCAATCAGCACCTTTTGAGGTTTGCAGTGGTGTCAAGCAGGGATGTGTGCTCGCACCTACTCTGTTTGGCATATTCTTCTCCTGTCTACTGCATTATGCGTACAACGACATAAACGAAGGTGTGTTTCTCCATACAAGATCCTCTGGAAAACTATTTAATGTTTCAAGGCTGCGGGCAAAAACCAAGGTTAGGAAGCTACTCGTCAGGGAACTCCTGTATGCTGATGATGCAGCTATTGTGGCTGATTCTGATATTCAGCTACAGTGCCTGGTTGACAAATTATCTGCTGCTTGCCAGAAGTTCGGCTTAAACATCAGTCAAAGCAAGACTAAGATACTTGTCCAAAACACAAACACTGCACCTCAAGTAAGCATTAATGGCCAACCACTAGAAATTGTTGATCACTTTTGTTACCTTGGCTCCATCATATCCAACAACACTCTACTGGATAAAGACATAAACAACAGGATAGCCAAGGCAATGGCCACCATGTCACGGCTGCAGAAAAGAGTCTGGGACAACATATTGCTGACTAACAGTACTAAAGCCCTAGTCTACCGGACCTGTGTGTTGAGCACCTTGCTGTACGGAAGTGAAACATGGTCAACCTACTCATGGCAGGAAAAAAAGCTGAATGTTTTCCACCTCCGATGCCTAAGGCGGATCTTTAAAATAAGGTGGCAAGATAAGATAACCAATGAGGAAGTGCTACAAAGAGCAGGGTGCCAGGACATCCGCTCTGTTATCAGCAGCAGACGCCTTGGCTGGCTTGGCCACGTTCGTAGAATGCCAGAAGGTCGACTTCCACAGGACATCCTGTATGGCGTTCTGATAGAAGGCAAGAGAGCCGCTGGTCGCCCACTTTTACGTTATACGGATGTATGCAAACGCGACATGAAGCTCTTCAAAATCGACACTAGCAACTGGGAAGAGGTGGCACTGGACAGATCCTCATGGAGAGAGAGCATAAAGGAAGGGTCAAAGATTGCAGATGCCATACACAACAGAAGCAGAAAGAAGGGTGAAAATGCAACGGCGCCTGGTGATTATATATGCCCAACCTGCGATCGCAGCTGTGTATCAAGGATTGGCCTCTTTAGTCACACAAGAAGTTGCAAATATGAAAAGATCGTCTCTCGAGACGTAAAATGCCACACCGTAGATAACCTTACCACTGTACCTAACACTTTAAATGCCTCACCGTAGATAACCTTACCACTGTACCTAACACTTTAAATGCCTCACCGTAGATAACCTTACCACTGTACCTAACACTTTAAATGCCTCACCGTAGATAACCTTACCACTGTACCTAACTCTTCAAATGCCTCACTGTAGATAACCTTACCACTGTACCTAACTCTTCAAATGCCTCACCGTAGATAACCTTACCACTGTACCTAACTCTTCAAATGCCTCACCGTAGATAACCTTACCACTGTACCTAACTCTTCAAATGCCTCACCGTAGATAACCTTACCACTGTACCTAACTCTACTGGTCCCTTCGCCTAGACTTGTAGACCTACTCGATTCTCTGATCCGGACCGACTTCACACTGGACTCACTCTACTGAACTGGATGGATCTTGAATGATGACTTCGATTCGTGCCTACCCGTGAATCTGTGAAGAGACTCTATGCCTTCGCGTTTTAATATAATGTTCACTACAGATCTTTCTTGAACTGTTGCATCGCAACTCGTCATCAGTCGCGGTTGACAACTCACCCAGCACTAATCTACATAGACGTCGTCAAGTATCTATGAAAATCTATCGATGAAAACTTGATTTGTGGGGGGAAATTGTCATAGATTGGACACAATAGAGACTGTTTGAGTCGTCAACTATCTATGAAAATGTATCTATAAAAACTTGATTTGTGGGGGAAAATTGTCCTAGATTGGACACCATAGAGACTGTCATCAAATATCTATAAAAATCTATCTATGTAAACTTGATTTATGAGGGAACTTGTCCTAGATTGGACACCATAGAGACTGTTTGTGAATGTTGGTACAACCCATGCAAAGAGACAAAGAGTGGAAGCTGCCTTATCTAATGGGATATTTTCAATAATGAAGGCGAATCCATTAAAATTAAACTGTTTGGTGTATACGGTGTACAAAGTTCAGAAATATTGACATTATATTGATTTTAAAATAGTTGATTTTTCTTTCTTTTTTTTTTTTTTGGCTTTTTTTAGTACTGCAGAAACAAATGTCTAAGCTACTTAAATTTTCTTTTAACACAATGGAATTTTTAATTAGTTATTTGGCATCATTGACTTTTCAATATGGCGTCCTTGACATTGTTTGTCTATTTATTTCATATTCTCTGCCAATCTTCTTATTTTCATGTTCCTACATCGTCACCACATTTCTTCATATAGGTTTCTCTTCTTTTGTTTTTTGTATTGCTTTTTAATTCTTTAAAAGTTTAAACAGATTTTACAACATTGAAAATGTAAGCAAAAAGAAAACTATTGTGATTAACTTTTAGCGTGAAAATCTCAATTTGAAATGCTGTTTTTTTGTCTGTCGGCCTCCTGTCTCGTAATGTTCTTTCTCCGAAAAAACAACAAGAAACAGCGCAATTAAAAAAATCCAATTTCACCATCACCTGTATCATGTTCCACTTGATTGGCAGCATATTAGTTTAGTCCTCTGAACGCAAACGTTTTGGACTTAAAATGCATAATCTCCATTTTTAAACAAACAAAAAAGCCAAGCCATGACAAAAATTCTTATATGAACGTAAATCTTTATGGAGGAATATCAGAAGAGAAATGTTAACTCTGTAGATCAGGACTCAGACATGAACCAGAAGAGAAAGGTTAACTCTGTAGATCAGGACTCAGACATGAACCAGAAAAGAAAGGTTAACTCTGTAGATCAGGACTCAGACATGAACCAGAAGAAAAATGTTAAATCTGTAGATCAGGACTCAGACATGAACCAGAAAAGAAAGGTTAACTCTGTAGATCAGGACTCAGACATGAGCAACGAAGTGCGATGTCTTTGGTACTAATGTAATATTTCTAAGCTGCCTGGTCGTGCGGTTCCGCGCTGGACTGTCGTTTGGATTTATCGATGGTCCCAGGTTCAAACCCTGCCTGCTCCCATCCCCCGTCGTCCTGCGGGAGGTTTGGACTAGGAAGTAAACTATCTTCAACTCTGAAGGAACATCCGAAACATGTCAAACATTCACAAAACAATCATTCTAAGGGATTAGGAATTCCTCAATTTTTAGTTCTGACTGCTCAACTTTTTTTTTCGATTCTTTAGTTAAAAGAATTTTTTTTCAATGACTGAATTCATAGACTAAATTTAGCAGTGAGTCAGCGAGAGACATACCTTTGACATTAGTAGCATTAAGTAAACAGGATACATATTTTCTTACTTGTCCTATTTAGTAGCTTCTCACATTAATTGTAATACTATTTATACATAACCTAATGATTTAGACTTTATGACTGTCTGGTTTTGTTTTCTATTGATGCTGAGATGAGAAGGCACTCCTCAATACTGTCAAGAGACCAAAGCTGAGCTGGTTTGGTCATATTGTAAGACATGACTCACTGTCTACAGAAATCCTTCAAGGTGCTGTGGTGGGAGCACGAAGAAAGGGTTGTCCAAAGAAAAGCTGGCTGGACAACGTGAAAGAATGGACCTGCCTCTCTCTTGATATCTTACTAAGAACAGCTGCTGACCGAGAAAAATGGAGATTTGGTGACACGAACTGTCAGAGCACCTCTACAACGAAAGTCAAGGTACCAATGAGGTTAGCAAAGTCACTTCCTGACATATACAGTTAGATTTATCTAATCACTGATGTTCATGCTCAGAGGTAGAAACGTTATGATACAGCTATGTCATTTTACACCTCGAGTACATAGTATATGTTTTCTCATTACTACTTATGCTACTAAAAAGGACAATTATTGATCAATCATTGATAGATCATTTTCTTGCACACTTTGAAATGCGCCTATCAAAAGCAAAAAAGCCAAAGAAAAACGTGACTTCCCGTAAACTTAAAGCCATAGATATTGCCTCCTTTAAAATGGACGTGACCTCTTTGCTGTTGCAACAGAGCAACACAGACGTTCTCAGCAATTACAATTCTTGCTTGAAAAAGTTTCTGGGTAGCCATGCACCTCTTGTCACTCGTACAGTCTCAGTTAGGCCATCTGCATCATGGTTGACGGAAGACATAAAGACTGCCAAACTTATTTGCCGACGTGCCGAACGTACATTTCACAAGACAGGTCTGACGATACATCGACAAATATACGTACTAGAAAAAACAAGGTTAACCGTATGATTAGAGACGCAAA
This sequence comes from Biomphalaria sudanica, assembly GCA_036873155.1. Lineage (NCBI taxonomy): Eukaryota > Metazoa > Mollusca > Gastropoda > Planorbidae > Biomphalaria > Biomphalaria sudanica. The sequence continues at coordinate 128,141 of JAZGLO010000865.1, forward strand.
AGCTAGTCATGTTCGACAAAAAATCGAAACTTCTGATTCATCAAAGGAGCTATTTAGGATCACCGCGAAATGTTAGGGGGAGCAAAGAACGAACGTTTGCCGTCATCTATCCCAGTATCTGAACTTCCTGATTCCTTCAATAGATTCTTCATTGGGAAGATTGAGCAGATTAGAAATGACATGCCATCCCTCTCATCACAGCTTGACCACTCTCCAATTTTTCAAAATACTCCTTTTTGCGAATTTCAGCGTGTATCTGAAGATTATGTCAAAAGTACTATTCTAAAGATGCCAAAATAAGTCATGTGACCTTGATCCCATTCCAACTTCCTTGCTCCTTGAATGTTTAGATGAGCTTGTACCTACAATTACTAACAATGTGAACTCTTCACTGACTTCAGGCATTGTACCAAAGCAATTTAAGCATGCACTTGTCAGGCCCTTATTAAAGAAATCCAGTCTTGACCCGGAATGTCAAAAAAACTGCATATAGGAAGTGCCGTAGCACAGAGACAGCAGTGGTTAGGGTACTAAACGACTTACTTCACAATTCCGAAAAAGGCCACATATCAATTCTTTCCATGCTGGACTTGTCCGCAGCCTTTGATACGCTAGACCATGAAATTATAATGGCAAGATTCTCTGCAACTTTTTGTTTAGCAGGAGTTGTCCTAAAGTGGCTTGGATCCTACCTGACGGAACGCACCCAAAGTGTCGTTGTTAGCGGGACGGAATCAACAAGCTTACTTTTGAAGTACGGAGTACCCCAAGGATTAGTTCTAGGCCCAGTACTGTTCACTATGTACACATATCCACTCAGCGGTGTCATACGGCCAACAGGTATCTTATACTATTTCTTTGCCGATGACTCACAGTTATACGATTCATCAGTACACTGGCAGAGAAAATCAGTAGTACCGTTGCAAGGGTGCGCTATTGGATGGTTGAAAATAAACTCAAGATGAACGAAGACAAGACAGAAATAATTAAGATTGGCACTAGGAACAATGTCTCAAAAGTTGAAAGCACAGATTCTCTCTTTATCACGAACTGCCATGTTCCTTTTGTCCATGTAGTGCGGAATCTTGGAGTTTTCTTCGACTCAACACTATCTTTCGACCCACACATAAGTCAGCTCTGCAAAGGTCTTTATCTGCAGCTGCGCAGATTAGGCCAGATCCGACCATATTTAACAACGGAGTCAACAAAAACGCTAGCTGTGGCATTCATACTCTCCCGCCTTGACTACTGCAACGCCGTGCTAGCAGGTATAATGTTGACAAAATAGCCAAACTGCAACGTATACAGAACAATGCCGCTCGAATAGTCCTTAAAAAAAATAGACAAGATTCTGCTACTATGCTCTTGCGCACGCTCCAATGGCTTCCCGTGAAGCTAGAATCGATTACAAGGTCGCCACACTTTGTCATCAGTGTATACATAACAACGAGATGCCCTTGTACCTTAGAGAACTGATTACTCCATATGTCCCCCAGAGAGCCCTGCGCTTTTAGTAATGCCACGTTTCTCCCTCAAAAGCTACGGTCTGCGGGCTTTTTCAGTTCACGGACCAAAGGTTTGAAACTCACTCCCCATTGATCTCAGACAGACAACATGCTACACCACTTTTAAGAAGAACATTAAGACCTATCTGTTTAAATTTTTTTTAGATTAGTTTGTCATGTTAGCTCTTGTGTTTGTGTTTGTAATGTTGTTACAGCTCCTTGAGCCTACATTTTGTTTGTTAACAGCGCTTTATAAATAAAATTATTATTATTATTATAAACATCCAAGGTCACAGATTAGACATTTGTAACTACCAGACGCTGCTGGGTTTTCAGCCTTTTATCTCCTTCTGATGTGTTCATTAAAGGATGTCTTCGAGTTTCAAGCTTTAGGAGGAGGGAATCAGTTCACGTGACTATGGAGTCGCTGAAGTTGGGTCCTATTGAAATAATGTATACGAGTATGTCTAATTTCATGGCAATGGTATGAACAGATTTGACTGTAGCTATACCACCGGCCACTATGCACGAAGGTGAACTCTCTTAATAGAACTGCGTACTAAAGAACCGGAAATAGAAGACCCTATACATTAGAACAACACATTATTGTGTCTCCATTTTGTTTGTAAACAGCCAGCACTCCAGCAACAACCGCCTCTCCCCTTTGTTATGTGTAAGAAGAGTGCATTTAGAAACATGTCTCCAAGTAATCATGTCTATTTCCTCTCCCGCCTCCTCCACACGCCCCGAGGATATTTTTAAAATGGAAAAACTCCAAATTTGGTATAGCTAATTGTGTCAGCGTAATCAATGAACCGTAAAACTATTTCAGTTAAGTCGTCTGCAGTCTAAAGTATTGAGGTAAAGAGAGTATATCCGTCTGGTTTTGTTTCTAAGATGAATTCAGCCGCCACTGCGTGGAAAAAAAGACGCATGTCAACGCGTCACTTCCTGTGATCTGGTCAGCTCTGGTTGAATGGTGAAGTAGGCTAATTCTTCCTTTGGCATAGTCTGCGTGTACACACTGTTTTTAAATGGTCATCATAAATGTCACACCGGTATGGCATCAAGATTCTTTTGTGTCATTTGATTTATGCGTATAAACTGTTTCTCAAACGACTCTAGACGTCTGCTCTTTATTTTAATTGAGCTCGCCTCGGTCTTAATAATTTTAAAACTACATCTATACAAACATCAAACTGATATAAACACACTTTAGTTAATGTCTATAAATAAAGTTAATAAATAAAGTTAATAACCATTCAGGTGTGAAAAACATACGTCAAAAAAAAAATACCAACAATAAATTCTGACTGACAGTTCTTACGTACATTACTAAAGCACATACTACAAAACATAGATCTAGGTCTTTCAACGAAAGGTGAAGGTCTCATGATGAACGTTGGCAACGCATTATTTCAATGAAACCAACACATACATAACACATGGAGGTAGCCGTGTTCTAACACTGTTGTGGAGGAAAGAGCTGTTTATGTAGCTGTTGACCTCCTTCAGTAGTAGAGCGACTATGGTTCTCGAATACTTTTTCATGTGACTGTGGAGCCCTAGTTTGGAGAAACACTCCCGTCCACAAATATCGCAGGTTAAGGTGGCTTTCGCTTTTGTGGTAGAGGAGATGGCCATTTTACGTATGGCACGCTTTTTCTTCCAGAGCTGAGGCCCATGTTTTTTCACTGTCAAAGCTTTCTTGGTCACCTTCTCTCTCCATCTAGTGTGGTCTAGAGATATGTAATCCCAATGGTCATATCAATGTTCACTGTTCTAAGGTCCCGTTTTATTACATCCACATAACGAAGGTGGGGGCGACCAGTTTTTCTTGAGACTGACCCGAGTTGCCCGTAGAGAATGGCTTTCGGGATGCGATTGTCCTCCATCCGGTGTTGTCCGAGGAATGTAAAGATGCTAGGAATTGCACACTCTTTCTTTCCATGTGATTTTCAAGATCCTTCAAAGGCAGCGCAAGTGGAATGAGTTTTCTCTCTTGCTTTGCGTTGGTGGTCCACGACTCACTAAGTACATTAGCGTACTCAGGACGCATGCCTTGCTGACCTCCTTTTTGTACGCTGTTGTGAGCTTCCCAAACTCTTGGCCTGAGTCTAGCAAAGGTCGAGGCAGCCTTCCCTGTGCTTTCTTTTAATCTCCTCTTCTAGAGACAGGTCATCTTGAATTGTGGATCCCAGATAGCAGAATTCATTTACGGCATCCAGCTTGTTATCGTCTATGAGGATGGAGGATGGTGCTGTAGCAGGTGGTCCCATAACATTTGTTTTCTTTCTGCTTATGCTTACTCTTTACAGGCCTAAGGGAAGCGGGACATTTGTGCCTGAAGCTCCTCTTGTGATTGTGCCACTACCGCTGCATCGTCCGCGAATAGCATTTCTCTTACGAGGGTGGTTCTGATTTTAGTTTTGGCCCTCAGTCTGGCAATATTTAGGAGTTTGCCATCAAATCTGGAATGGAGATAGATGCCTTCGGTAGATTTGTCAAACCCGTTGTGGATTAGCAGTGAAAATAGTATTCCGAAAAGGGTTAGGGGCCAGGACACATCCTTGTTTAACTCCGCTGTCTATAGTGAAACACTCGGAGCAGGCACCATTGAACTGCACAGTACCCATCATATTTTGTGAAAGGAGACAATTACATTTATTAGCTTGTATCTGTATTTATTCAATTAAATCAGAAAACAAAGCGCAATGAAGAAAAACTAAAAATGGATAAATCACTTTATATAAAAATGCAGAACTGCTTACATCTGGTGCAATAACTATGGCTTTCTTCAGCCGTGAGATAAAAGCCTGGGCAGTAGCTAAAGTTGGAACAATATCGCCCAAACACCAGTTTCTCCTCCTCTTTAAACAGATGATGTATTTTTTAAAAAAAGCGGTAGGCGATGATACAGTTTGTCGCAGGCTCTGCGAGGGTGTAGCACGCTGCCCAACGGTCACCAGCTCCTGATTTTTCCTAAGGATTGACTCATGAAGATTTTCCCTTATTTGGGTATAGCTGCAAGACAGCATAATTTTAAATTTTAAATTCAGGGTTTACTCTCTTCTAGTTGGGTAGACAGCAGAGGCTAAAGAGTCTGTTGTTCACCTCTGCCACTTCTCCTGTCAGTGATAACAGTTCCGTTGGAGTCAATATCTGAGCCACGCGTTATTACCAAGTCAGGTCATTTTTTAGGAGCTGGTCAAAAACTAAAAGGAATTTTTTTATACATTTAGTATTTAAATAACATAAAAAATCACATTGGATTTATTTATATCAAAATTAACCTAATGTTTAATATATGGTGCAATTGTTTTAATAACAGTTCGTCATAATATGGTTCCAATTGGGACGTAATTTTCGTTAAGAGTAAACTGAAAGTGTTTATCCGTCAATCTATTTCTGACGCAGCTTTTTCTATGTTTAATTATTTAAAAAAAATATGCTTACAAAGATGTGAAGATGCAAATATTGGAGAAATTCTCTAGAGAAATTCAATTGGGAAAACTGGATCTCGACAATCTCCTGCAGAACTCTAATTTGGGAACATTTAGAAATAATTGTTTGAGCTAATGAGATTGAAGTTCAATTAATTCAAGCTAGAAGCCATCTTACGTTTGGGTAATAAAGCAAATCAGAGTATTCGACTACATATACTTATGGATTTCTTGAAAAAAGTCTTTCAATAAGCCCACAGCAGCAAATAATATTTACAAGTGTTACAGTTACATTGAGTATTGGTTTTTATTTTTAGGTCAGTTTCACAGAGAATGCCTAGCTGTAGGATGCAGTGTAGCTTCGTGGTACTTTGACCATTTGTACAAATCCATAGAGCTTTGTCATCATAGATATAGCTCCATCTTTAGTTATATTGTACATTCGCAATTACGATACCTTCTAATTTTTAGACCCTCCACTAATTCATCATCTGAACTATAAATCGTAAGGTCTGAAAGGGGAATTTTTTTTTCCACTACTTCATGTGGCCCTTGTTTTGTTCCATTGAAGGATCACATGCATGCTAACTCCTCACAAATGTTTATCTATAAAAAAAACATTGAACTAGGAATATTCGTCCTTTGTAAATGGGGAGAGCTTTGAGGCCAGCTGGTCATGTATTGTTACCTTTGGATTCTCCAAATCAAATCTAGATGTTATAGTTTTTGAAGAGAAACTTACTGTTTTAAAACACTTTCTCTTATCTAGGCATAAAACTTGAACCCTACAGTGTTGAGCGAATTCTCTATAAGAAAGTGTTTAATTCCTTTAAGAAATACTGTACGCTACAATAAAACTTGTGTGTGTAGAAGCTTTATGATAAGTTCCCCTTTTGTAAACAAAAAAAAAAAGATTTTGATGGCTTTGTAATTCTTATTGCTTTTCTTTCGTGGCTGCTCATGGATACATCAAGATTAAAGAGTGTTGTTATGTTTAGACATGAAGTGTCGGGATATATTTAAAGGCTTACTCGGTTTTAAAAGCAGCTCACTAATATGTGAAGATGCAATCATTGCAGCGTGTCCATGTCCACTCACATCTTTAAAAACACGATATTGAAATCAACTCTACGTTTTTTACTTGACATTCTATAGAGGGTGAGAAGTTTTAGAGGGTGAGAAGTTTTAGAGGGTGAGAAGTTTTAGAGGGTGAGAAGTTTTAGAGGGTGAGAAGTTTTAGAGGGTGAGATGTTTTAGAGGGTGAGAAGTTTTAGAGGGTGAGAAGTTTTAGAGGGTGAGAAGTTTTAGAGGGTGAGAAGTTTTAGAGGGTGAGAAGTTTTAGAGGGTGAGAAGTTTTAGAGGGTGAGAAGTTTTAGAGGGTGAGAAGTTTTAGAGGGTGAGAAGTTTTAGAGGGTGAGAAGTTTTAGAGGGTGAGAAGTTTTAGAGGGTGAGAAGTTTTAGAGGGTGAGAAGTTTTAGAGGGTGAGAAGTTTTAGAGGGTGAGAAGTTTTAGAGGGTGAGAAGTTTTAGAAACGTTCCGCACTGTCCAATAGAGAAACTATGAAACTCATCAGTCACTTGTTGGAAGACATTTAACGTTCAGCGAAATTTTGTTTTCAATATATTATTAATCCAATGTTCCAGCTCCTATTAACATTTGTAGATTGTGAGTTTTAATTTTACTTTGTACTAATATTACTAAACAAGTGGCGGGGCGGATAAAACATTTGTAACATTGTTTGGAGAAAAACAATCGCTTAATAAGTTGTACAACGGAAGTATTATTTTTTTAAAAAGTATTCCAGTAGATATCTTAGCAAAGTGATACATTCTAGTAAATATCTTAGCAAAGTGATACATTCTAGTAGATATCTTAGCAAAGTAATACATTCTAGTAAATACCTTAGCAAAGTGATACATTCTAGTAGATATCTTTGCAAAGTGATACATTCTAGTAAATATCTTAGCAAAGTGATACATTCTAGTAGATATCTTTGCAAAGTGATATATTCTAGTAAATATCTTAGCAAAGTAATACATTCTAGTAAATATCTTAGCAAAGTGATACATTCTAGTAGATATCTTTGCAAAGTGATACATTCTAGTAAATATCTTAGCAAAGTGATACATTCTAGTAGATATCTTAGCAAAGTAATACATTCTAGTAAATATCTTAGCAAAGTGATACATTCTAGTAGATATCTTTGCAAAGTGATACATTCTAGTTGATATCTTAGCAAAGTTATACATTCTAGTAGATATCTTTGCAAAGTGATACATTCTAGTAAATATCTTAGCAAAGTGATACATTCTAGTTGATATCTTAGCAAAGTGATACATTCTAGTAGATATCTTTGCAATGTGATACATTCTAGTAAATATCTTAGCAAAGTGATACATTCTAGTTGATATCTTAGCAAAGTTATACATTCTAGTAGATATCTTTGCAAAGTGATACATTCTAGTAAATATTTTAGCAAAGTGATACATTCTAGTTGATATCTTAGCAAAGTGATACATTCTAGTAGATATCTTTGCAAAGTGATACATTCCAGTAAATATCTTAGCAAAGTGATACATTCTAGTAGATATCTTAGCAAAGTAATACATTCTAGTAAATATCTTAGCAAAGTGATACATTCTAGTAGATATCTTAGCAAAGTAATAAATTCTAGTAAATATCTTAGCAAAGTGATACATTCTAGTAGATATCTTTGCAATGTGATACATTCTAGTAAATATCTTAGCAAAGTGATACATTCTAGTAGATATCTTAGCAAAGTAATACATTCTAGTAAATATCTTAGCAAAATGATACATTCTAGTAAATATCTTAGCAAAGTGATACATTCTAGTAGATATCTTTGCAAAGTGATACATTCTAGTAAATATCTTAGCAAAGTGATACATTCTAGTAGATATATTTGCAAAGTGATACATTCTAGTAAATATCTTAGCAAAGTTATACATTCTAGTAGATATCTTAGCAAAGTAATACATTCTAGTAAATATCTTAGCAAAGTGATACATTCTAGTAGATATCTTTGCAAAGTGATACATTCTAGTAAATATCTTAGCAAAGTGATACATTCTAGTTGATATCTTTGCAAAGTGATACATTCTAGTAAATATCTTAGCAAAGTGATACATTCTAGTAGATATCTTAGCAAAGTAATACATTCTAGTAAATATCTTAGCAAAGTGATACATTCTAGTAGATATCTTTGCAAAGTGATACATTCTAGTAGATATCTTTGCAAAGTGATACATTCTAGTAAATATCTTAGCAAAGTGATACATTCTAGTAGATATCTTTGCAAAGTAATACATTCTAGTAAATATCTTAGCAAAGTGATACATTCTAGTAGATATCTTAGCAAAGTAATACATTCTAGTAAATATCTTAGCAAAGTGATACATTCTAGTAGATATCTTTGCAATGTGATACATTCTAGTAAATATCTTAGCAAAGTGATACATTCTAGTTGATATCTTAGCAAAGTGATACATTCTAGTAGATATCTTTGCAAAGTGATACATTCTAGTAAATATCTTAGCAAAGTGATACATTCTAGTAGATATCTTAGCAAAGTAATACATTCCAGTAAATATCTTAGCAAAGTGATACATTCTAGTAGATATCTTTGCAAAGTGATACATTCTAGTAAATATCTTAGCAAAGTGATACATTCTAGTAGATATCTTTGCAAAGTGATACATTCTAGTAAATATCTTTGCAAAGTGATACGTTCTAGTAGATATCTTAGCAAAGTAATACATTCTAGTAAATATCTTAGCAAAGTGATACATTCTAGTAGATATCTTTGCAATGTGATACATTCTAGTAAATATCTTAGCAAAGTGATACATTCTAGTAGATATCTTAGAATAGTAATACATTCTAGTAAATATCTTAGCAAAGTGATACATTCTAGTAAATATCTTAGCAAAGTGATACATTCTAGTACATATCTTTGCAAAGTGATACATTCTAGTAAATATCTTAGCAAAGTGATACATTCTAGTAGATATATTTGCAAAGTGATACATTCTAGTAAATATCTTAGCAAAGTGATACATTCTAGTAGATATCTTAGCATAGTAATACATTTTAGTAAATATCTTAGCAAAGTGATACATTCTAGTAGATATCTTTGCAAAGTGATACATTCTAGTAAATATCTTAGCAAAGTGATACATTCTAGTTGATATCTTAGCAAAGTGATACATTCTAGTAGATATCTTAGCAAAGTAATACATTCTAGTAAATATCTTAGCAAAGTGATACATTCTAGTAGATATCTTTGCAATGTGATACATTCTAGTAAATATCTTAGCAAAGTGATACATTCTAGTTGATATCTTAGCAAAGTGATACATTCTAGTAGATATCTTTGCAAAGTGATACATTCTAGTAAATATCTTAGCAAAGTAATACATTCTAGTAAATATCTTAGCAAAGTGATACATTCTAGTAAATATTTTTGCAAAGTGATACATTCTAGTAAATATCTTAGCAAAGTGATACATTCTAGTAGATATCTTTGCAAAGTGATACATTCTAGTAAATATCTTAGCAAAGTGATACATTCTAGTAGATATCTTAGCAAAGTAATACATTCTAGTAAATATCTTAGCAAAGTGATACATTCTAGTAGATATCTTTGCAATGTGATGCATTCTAGTAAAATATCTTAGCAAAGTGATACATTCTAGTAGATATCTTAGCAAAGTAATACATTCTAGTAAATATCTTAGCAAAATGATACATTCTAGTAAATATCTTAGCAAAGTGATACATTCTAGTAGATATCTTTGCAAAGTGATACATTCTAGTAAATATCTTAGCAAAGTGATACATTCTAGTAGATATATTTGCAAAGTGATACATTCTAGTAAATATCTTAGCAAAGTGATACATTCTAGTAGATATCTTAGCAAAGTAATACATTCTAGTAAATATCTTAGCAAAGTGATACATTCTAGTAGATATCTTTGCAAAGTGATACATTCTAGTAAATATCTTAGCAAAGTGATACATTCTAGTTGATATCTTTGCAAAGTGATACATTCTAGTAGATATCTTAGCAAAGTGATACATTCTAGTAGATATCTTAGCAAAGTAATACATTCTAGTAAATATCTTAGCAAAGTGATACATTCTAGTAGATATCTTTGCAAAGTGATACATTCTAGTAGATATCTTTGCAAAGTGATACATTCTAGTAAATATCTTAGCAAAGTGATACATTCTAGTAGATATCTTTGCAAAGTGATACATTCTAGTAAATATCTTAGCAAAGTGATACATTCTAGTAGATATCTTAGCAAAGTAATACATTCTAGTAAATATCTTAGCAAAGTGATACATTCTAGTAGATATCTTTGCAATGTGATACATTCTAGTAAATATCTTAGCAAAGTGATACATTCTAGTTGATATCTTAGCAAAGTGATACATTCTAGTAGATATCTTTGCAAAGTGATACATTCTAGTAAATATCTTAGCAAAGTGATACATTCTAGTAGATATCTTAGCAAAGTAATACATTCTAGTAAATATCTTAGCAAAGTGATACATTCTAGTAGATATCTTTGCAAAGTGATACATTCTAGTAAATATCTTAGCAAAGTGATACATTCTAGTAGATATCTTTGCAAAGTGATACATTCTAGTAAATATCTTTGCAAAGTGATACATTCTAGTAGATATCTTAGCAAAGTAATACATTCTAGTAAATATCTTAGCAAAGTGATACATTCTAGTAGATATCTTTGCAATGTGATACATTCTAGTAAATATCTTAGCAAAGTGATACATTCTAGTAGATATCTTAGCAAAGTAATACATTCTAGTAAATATCTTAGCAAAGTGATACATTCTAGTAAATATCTTAGCAAAGTGATACATTCTAGTACATATCTTTGCAAAGTGATACATTCTAGTAAATATCTTAGCAAAGTGATACATTCTAGTAGATATATTTGCAAAGTGATACATTCTAGTAAATATCTTAGCAAAGTGATACATTCTAGTAGATATCTTAGCATAGTAATACATTCTAGTAAATATCTTAGCAAAGTGATACATTCTAGTAGATATCTTTGCAAAGTGATACATTCTAGTAAATATCTTAGCAAAGTGATACATTCTAGTTGATATCTTAGCAAAGTGATACATTCTAGTAGATATCTTAGCAAAGTAATACATTCTAGTAAATATCTTAGCAAAGTGATACATTCTAGTAGATATCTTTGCAATGTGATACATTCTAGTAAATATCTTAGCAAAGTGATACATTCTAGTTGATATCTTAGCAAAGTGATACATTCTAGTAGATATCTTTGCAAAGTGATACATTCTAGTAGATATCTTAGCATAGTAATACATTTTAGTAAATATCTTAGCAAAGTGATACATTCTAGTAGATATCTTTGCAAAGTGATACATTCTAGTAAATATCTTAGCAAAGTGATACATTCTAGTAGATATCTTTGCAATGTGATACATTCTAGTAAATATCTTAGCAAAGTGATACATTCTAGTTGATATCTTAGCAAAGTTATACATTCTAGTAGATATCTTTGCAAAGTGATACATTCTAGTAAATATCTTAGCAAAATGATACATTCTAGTTGATATCTTAGCAAAGTGATACATTCTAGTAGATATCTTTGCAATGTGATACATTCTAGTAAATATCTTAGCAAAGTGATACATTCTAGTTGATATCTTAGCAAAGTTATACATTCTAGTAGATATCTTTGCAAAGTGATACATTCTAGTAAATATCTTAGCAAAGTGATACATTCTAGTTGATATCTTAGCAAAGTGATACATTCTAGTAGATATCTTTGCAAAGTGATACATTCCAGTAAATATCTTAGCAAAGTGATACATTCTAGTAGATATCTTAGCAAAGTAATACATTCTAGTAAATATCTTAGCAAAGTGATACATTCTAGTAGATATCTTAGCAAAGTAATAAATTCTAGTAAATATCTTAGCAAAGTGATACATTCTAGTAGATATCTTTGCAATGTGATACATTCTAGTAAATATCTTAGCAAAGTGATACATTCTAGTAGATATCTTAGCAAAGTAATACATTCTAGTAAATATCTTAGCAAAATGATACATTCTAGTAAATATCTTAGCAAAGTGATACATTCTAGTAGATATCTTTGCAAAGTGATACATTCTAGTAAATATCTTAGCAAAGTGATACATTCTAGTAGATATCTTTGCAAAGTGATACATTCTAGTAAATATCTTAGCAAAGTGATACATTCTAGTAGATATCTTAGCAAAGTAATACATTCTAGTAAATATCTTAGCAAAGTGATACATTCTAGTAGATATCTTTGCAAAGTGATACATTCTAGTAAATATCTTAGCAAAGTGATACATTCTAGTTGATATCTTTGCAAAGTGATACATTCTAGTAAATATCTTAGCAAAGTGATACATTCTAGTAGATATCTTAGCAAAGTAATACATTCTAGTAAATATCTTAGCAAAGTGATACATTCTAGTAGATATCTTTGCAAAGTGATACATTCTAGTAGATATCTTTGCAAAGTGATACATTCTAGTAAATATCTTAGCAAAGTGATACATTCTAGTAGATATCTTTGCAAAGTGATACATTCTAGTAAATATCTTAGCAAAGTGATACATTCTAGTAGATATCTTAGCAAAGTAATACATTCTAGTAAATATCTTAGCAAAGTGATACATTCTAGTAGATATCTTTGCAATGTGATACATTCTAGTAAATATCTTAGCAAAGTGATACATTCTAGTTGATATCTTAGCAAAGTGATACATTCTAGTAGATATCTTTGCAAAGTGATACATTCTAGTAAATATCTTAGCAAAGTGATACATTCTAGTAGATATCTTAGCAAAGTAATACATGCTAGTAAATATCTTAGCAAAGTGATACATTCTAGTAGATATCTTTGCAAAGTGATACATTCTAGTAAATATCTTAGCAAAGTGATACATTCTAGTAGATATCTTTGCAAAGTGATACATTCTAGTAAATATCTTTGCAAAGTGATACATTCTAGTAGATATCTTAGCAAAGTAATACATTCTAGTAAATATCTTAGCAAAGTGATACATTCTAGTAAATATCTTTGCAATGTGATACATTCTAGTAAATATCTTAGCAAAGTGATACATTCTAGTAGATATCTTAGCAAAGTAATACATTCTAGTAAATATCTTAGCAAAGTGATACATTCTAGTAAATATCTTAGCAAAGTGATACATTCTAGTACATATCTTTGCAAAGTGATACATTCTAGTAAATATCTTAGCAAAGTGATACATTCTAGTAGATATATTTGCAAAGTGATACATTCTAGTAAATATCTTAGCAAAGTGATACATTCTAGTAGATATCTTAGCATAGTAATACATTTTAGTAAATATCTTAGCAAAGTGATACATTCTAGTAGATATCTTTGCAAAGTGATACATTCTAGTAAATATCTTAGCAAAGTGATACATTCTAGTTGATATCTTAGCAAAGTGATACATTCTAGTAGATATCTTAGCAAAGTAATACATTCTAGTAAATATCTTAGCAAAGTGATACATTCTAGTAGATATCTTTGCAATGTGATACATTCTAGTAAATATCTTAGCAAAGTGATACATTCTAGTTGATATCTTAGCAAAGTGATACATTCTAGTAGATATCTTTGCAAAGTGATACATTCTAGTAAATATCTTTGCAAAGTGATACATTCTAGTAAATATCTTAGCAAAGTGATACATTCTAGTAGATATCTTAGCAAAGTGATACATTCTAGTAGATATATTTGCAAAGTGATACATTCTAGTAAATATCTTAGCAAAGTGATACATTCTAGTAGATATCTTAGCATAGTAATACATTTTAGTAAATATTTTAGCAAAGTGATACATTCTAGTAGATATCTTTGCAAAGTGATACATTCTAGTAAATATCTTAGCAAAGTGATACATTCTAGTAGATATCTTTGCAATGTGATACATTCTAGTAAATATCTTAGCAAAGTGATACATTCTAGTTGATATCTTAGCAAAGTGATACATTCTAGTAGATATCTTTGCAAAGTGATACATTCTAGTAAATATCTTAGCAAAGTGATACATTCTAGTAGATATCTTAGCAAAGTAATACATTCTAGTAAATATCTTAGCAAAGTGATACATTCTAGTAGATATGTTATCAAAGTGATGCATCTAGTAGATATTTTAGCTCGGTAGACCTTCCTTCCCACTGAAAAAATAAAGATTGATTAAAAACCAGTCTGAACGTGAATGAATAGGTTGACATCTAGTTTTGGGGGACCACTGCACAGTCCATTGATTGCGTGCCACATTGGCTTCGCTCCAGTGACAGTCACTCGTGTCAGTGTCTTCTTCTGAAAGGTAATGCAAGGCAAAAGTTTGAAACATGTTTTTTTAATTCTCGCCGTCCCTTTCAGGCAGTGGCAATAATTATCACCAGTTTCTCAAATCACAGCTATACACACACACTCATATTCTTTCACACACATCATTTTAACCAGACACACTAAGCCTGTGCTCCTTCTCTCTTTCTCAACACACACACTCTCTCACACACACACACTTTGTCGCAGTGTCTCATCTCACTATCTCTCTCTCTGCGTCTCTCTCTCTCTGTCTCTTGCTCCCAGTCTCTCTGTCTCTCCTTCTTTCTCTCCATCTGCCCCAGTTTTTCTTCCTATTATCTTTACCTGCCTTAATTATTTTATGCCGACATAATTAGTTGTAAGAAAACTGTAAACATTACAGTTTTTTTTTAATAGTGAAAAAAGAGCCGGAAGCGTCCATATCTAGAGTCTAGTTCAAACTAGATCTGTATATTTTAATAGATTTGTATTTAGATATAATAGATTATAATAGGTAAGTCTAATAGAGGTAGACAAGAGGGGGAGAAAGCAGGTTATGACAGACTGAAATATAGATAAATAGATAGATAGATAGATAGATAGATAGATAGATAGATCCCCTGTCTTTGCCAGTTTTGAAAGGAGGGAGGAGGGGTATCTGGATAAATGTTACCGTGATAGCTTTCTGAATGCATTTAAAAACAAAAAGTACGTTTTGAATTCGAACCTGAAGTCTATACATTAACCACTGTACCAGCGAATTTCTTATGAAACTAGAAGGTTTATAGTTATCTATTGTTGGCTTCAAACTGTTTGTGACGACATAATTCTCTTTATAAAGTATAAAGGGGTCTTATTCAACTTTCGCCACCACATCACTCAAGTACAATTTCTTTACCTTGTTCAACATTAGACAAATAATTAATTACCAATATATAATTAACTTATTGGACATTTCCTTTTACTGATTCTTTTTTTTTCAGGTACAAGAGATAATTTTTGCAAAATTTCAACTAGATTCGACATTGGGTATGAAAAATAACGTTGCAGGTAATATAGTGATAAAGATAGAAATATAGAGGTAATGACAGGGTGATTAGGACAGAAATATAGAGGTAATGACAGGGTGATTAGGACAGAAATATAGAGGTAATGACAGGGTGATTATGACAGAAATATAAAGGTAATGACAGGGTAATTAGGACAGAAATATAAAGGTAATGACAGGATAATTAGGACAGAAATATGAAGGTTATGACAGGGTGATTAGAGACAAGTAGAAAGAGAGCAAGAAAAAGAAACAAAGTTTTTGACTAACAAAAAATGGCAGAAACAAGAGAAAAGAAGTAAAAAAAGAAAGAAAGAAAGAAAGAAACAGTATTCAACAAGGAAAGAAGTTTATCTAGAAAGAAAGTCTCCTAAGGAGCGACAGATAATACAAACTAATGCATGCTTCGTGATTCTAAGGTGTAAGTCTGCGTTAGGCACAGCGACATACAGGTATCTAGGGTACCACACTTACAGTCTCACCAAACTTCTATTTGTATATTATGAAATTCAATGTCCCACACCGTGTGGGTGTTTGAGTGTGGGAGAGGGGAGGTAACGCGCTGAAAGGGGGCCAAACTCTTTACTAGGTAAAAAAAAAATCAGAAAATATTCCGGAATTCGTCACAAGCATAAATGAGTCAAGAGGTTACCACAT
This sequence comes from Biomphalaria sudanica, assembly GCA_036873155.1. NCBI lineage: Eukaryota > Metazoa > Mollusca > Gastropoda > Planorbidae > Biomphalaria > Biomphalaria sudanica. Next base: position 144,207 of record JAZGLO010000865.1, read on the forward strand.
ATAAAGTCTTCAGCCCACAGAACAGACAGACTAGACGAATAAAAAAGGTTAAAGACAAAGGTATAATTGGCCAGGTCAAAGTGGCTTTTTGAAAGTAAACACGCGACAGAGACAGTTGTAGAAGGATGTGTGAACCACTAATGTGTCGCCCATTGAGGAAGACACAAACATTCCGATTGAGCGGACTCCCAAACACTTTGGATACTCTAGTTGCAAGCATATAGTGGTATTCTGTGGATAAGACAAAAACTAATTAATTAAATCGTGTTAACATTTCAGCAAAGAGGAATAATTTCAGGTAATGCACAGTTATGTCCCTTAGTTCAACTACTACATTTAAAAAAAAAGCAGTTGTGTTTTGTGAAGGGCACTTTATGAATGTGTTACTCCATGTGTGTGTGTGTGTGTGTGTGTACTGCTATCAAATGTAGACATTCTATGAAGATAGATTCCAGGCACTTCTCAAGCGTGCTTGGAGTCCCGTCTTTTGCTACACATATTTTGTCAAGCCTAGGGAATTATAATTGATAGCATTTTGTATCGATGTCCAGAAGCTTGTAATACCTACGCATTAAATAGTACAGATAGAGTAAAGCTCTCTCGTAGTTAAAATGCCATAATTATGAATGCTTTCTTTAATCAAACTCTTTACTCATGTCATTAATGGTGTACTATGCGTCGACTTAAAAACCAATTTCGTATTACAGTGTATGGCTATTAGTATTAATTCAGGTCAACATTGTTTGTCATAAAAGCATATATTAAACATTGTTCTATTTATATCGCATTTGCAATGTAATGTCTGGGTCTATTGCAATAATTACATCCCCTTAGGCAAGTTGTACAAAAGTCTGTGAGGAGAAATTTATTAAACCAATTAGATTCTACTCTAAAGTTTGGGGTACTTGTATGATTCAATTGTAATGTATATATATATATATATTGTGAGTTTACTCTGAGTTTTGCCCTAAAGTTATTTATACATTGACAAAATCTGAGATGGGGAAAAAATTGGGAAAGTGACTAGGAACAAAATATCTGGGTCAAACACTCATCTCAGTTCTTACACATATACTTACAAGTTTCTCAGGAATTCTAAATTTTCCAAAACTGTCTTTCTTAAAATAATTATGACACATTCAGGCCAGGGAATTTAAAAATCTTCAAACATGCGCGATTACATAAATGTGTCTATTCTCACGTCATATATAAATGTGTATATTCTCACGTCATATATAAATGTGTCTATTCTCACGTCATATATAAATGTGTCTATTCTCACGTCATATATAAATGTGTCTATTCTCACGTCATATATAAATGTGTCTATTCTCACGTCATATTTTCGTCGTAAAGGGGGAGGTGGCTGTAGAGTGAAAACAATAAACCATGTAAGCGTCCTCTCTCCATTTTATATTTATTGCTAATGATCCGCATTTAACATGAGAGAATAGGGGGTGGGCCGACTCGATATAACAATTTAATATATAGCATATGAATATAACTTATATTAGTGTGTTTTTGTAAAAAAAAACAACTGTGTAATTTCTTTACAAATTTAAAAGTTGTTCACTGTCCGGATGGGGGGAGGGTGGCGACTGCATCTATCGCTCTTCCCGCGGTCTCACCAGGTATCCACCCCCTTCGTTTATTTTCTACTAATGATTTGATTTGAGATTAGAGTCTGGTGCGAAATAATATACAAATGGTTTCAAATATCAATAAGTAGCTTACATTGTATAGATATGTAACTAATTCTCTTAACGAACTGTGATTTCTGCAAAAACATTGGATTTCCCACCGCCTACTCCAAGGGGGAGGGTCGGGAGAGAGGCAATCCACGCGCCCCACCCCACCAAATCGGCCAACATACTAGAGAGGGGGAGGCGACAATTGGTTAAAATTGTTAACATTAAACTTAAGCTTCCAGTATGACTCCCTCTCGGCTACCTTGCAAATTATTCATTGGCTCAAAAAACAACAAAAAGCAAACAAAAATAAAAAAATTATGAAAAAAAACTAAAAATAAAAAGACGACTCCTCCTTAAAAAAAAGAACATTATTAAACCCACCCCATCCCGCTCACCATAGAAAAAATCCTACAGTTTATAAAATTCTAATGCTAGGCCTGGCCTATATATATCCAGACTTCGAAGACGGTGCGCAAAATGTTCCTGAACGTCTATGAGCTAACCGTGGAACAATACTCTAAACTCTTTCATGAAAAGGGCCTTCATGCGGGAATATCCGAAGATGTTTCTCTCAACCTTTGTCTAGATCTCAAGCCAAATTTACATTCATTCGTTTTTATTAGACTTTGAAAACAAAAGTAACGGTCAAACTAGAGTTTTCCCAGTGTGGCTAATTAGCTAGTAAAAGTATGCATCAATTGTCAAATATATAAGAAACACTTTAGAGCCGTTTTCGAGAACCATGCCCACCCAGGTTTTTTATGTTTTTGCCCATGAATTTGCAAGACGAATTGAGAAATTGTAATAACAAAAATTTGATTCTACAGTTCTGAAAAGTGGACAAAAAGTATGATTTGGTTTATTAAAATATTTCAGTTATCCATAGGTCCTACTTGCATAGTCCGTAATTTGAATTTTCTACCCCTGAGACCTCAGAGGGCTAGGCTAAACAATGTAATATCAAATGCGAGCATAGTTAACACTAACCCTGTGACATTGCCATTGTGGTTCATTTTGTACACTAATGACTTTCAATCCAATAGTCCTTCTTGCTTCTTTACAAAATTCGCTGATGATGCGGCTCGTCTTGCCCTGCTCTCAGAAAACTCAGACGTAAATGAGTATTTCAGAGAAATAGAACACATTGAAAAATACTGTAAAGATAATTTTAAATATTAAATGTAAAAAAAAAAAACACCAAAGAAATGATAATCGATTTTCGTAAGGAAAAGAAGTTAAATGATATTTTTTCTGTAGCTGGAGAGACCATTGAAATAGTGCAAACATTTAAATACCTTGGTACTATCTTAGACAATAAATTACATTTTACTGCAAATACTGATTATATCAGTTAAAAAGGGCAGCAAAGATTACGCTTACTTAGAAAAATGTCCTCATTTAATGTTAGCGAAAAAGCCTTGGCGATGTTTTTTCACGCTCACATCTGCAATATTTTTAGTTTTAATATCACTGCCTGGTATGGCAATCTGAACATAAAAAAAAATAATTAATAGAATCCTTAATGCTGCTGGTAAAGTTATTGGCAAAAAAACAACAACCTCATTTGGGCAGCTGTTTGAGAAAAACATTCATAAGAAAGATACAAAGATTTCAGAAATAAAAAATAAATGACCTTTTGGGTCAGGACTTTGTGATTTTACCATCAGAAAAGTGATTCAAGACATCGATAGCAAAGACAAACAGACAAAAGAGACTCTCTTGTTTCTCTGGCAATCGAATCTTTAAAGACAACTATCTGATGTAAACTTTTCACATGCAAATTATTAGTGGCTTTCTATAGTTATAATGTTTTGTTTGGTGTAATGCACAAATTGTAAGACAAATTTCTTTATGAATAAAAGAGATTATTATTATTATTATTATTATTATTATTATTATTATTATTTATAAATTTGCCTCCATGTTTGAAGATTTTCTTTTTTTTCCTCATTATCATATTCAATTACTTTTGCTCTTAACAAACTGTATCAATTGAATCCTAATTTGTGAATTTAAAGCTGAACTTGCCAAGGCTAAAGGTAAGAAATATCAGCACTTCTAGTTTAGAACAGTCCCGTAAGCGTCAAGGTCTTGCAATAAAACGTTCTGCTTCAAACGTGTTAATGTAGATTCAGGAAACACCAGGACACAACTACAATTAATTCTGTAATGACTCAAAACGTTATCATTTATTTTGTACTGACAGTAATGGCGTGGTGTGAAAATGTGCTGTGTACACTGGCGCAGGTCTCTAAGCAACATGTCCGGAGTTTGTCAGCAGCATGTCCGGACTATTACGGAGTATGTTACGTAGACCTAGAACAGGATAAACAACAAGTAGTCATTGAGTAATTTGTACTTTGATTCACCTTCACATATCCCTTAGTATGTTAAACCGTTGGGGCACCACACAAGATCTATCAACCGTCTTTATCCTCTCAGTCATTTGCCTTGGATAGAATTTCATTCACTGACAGGCCTGTCCATTCTTTTTCTTCTTCTTCTTCTTCCAGGTATTGTTCCCTGAAGGATGGTCTTTGCGAGCCCTACGGACCTTGCGATGTGGCCATAGAGTTTAAGTTTACGTTTTTTGACAGAGGTTAGTAAGGAGCATCTTAGTTCCATTGCTAGGATCCTCTTCTCGAGATCTGCTGTCAGGGTCCAAGATTCGCATGCATATTACAATGTGGCTGAATGAGACCAGTTTTCCATAAATTTAACCGCTGCGGTTTCGATCGTGAAAGGTGCTTAGTTGTTATAGGCACATAGAAAGTAGATCTAGTAACTAGTTAAATTTTCGTATTTTTTCGTCCACAGCAAGTGGGAGAATTAGTGATCAGTCATAGAATCAGGGCCCTTCGAACTTATAGATTAAAAACATAATTCAAACATGAGAACTAACCGGTTCGAACAACTAACCGGTTGGAACAACTAACCGGTTTTCAAAACCTTTGTCATCGTTCTAACCATTAAGACCATTGCACAGCGATATCAATTATTTAAAATGTGTTGTTGTTTTTTTTCTCAATTTTCTCCTCAATATAGGAACTTCTTTTTCCCCACAGATTTTTCTAAAAAATTCAAAAGGACATCATTTGGAAGGTGAACATTACAAACCTCTAACAGTTCATCGCGCAAACTATTTAGTTTGTAAGTGTCCAGATTCAGCATATCATTAAACAAATTAATTGATAAATACATTTAAAGTATTTTCCTGGACTATACATTGGATTGAGAAGTCTGAAAAATGGTGCTGGCATCAATTGGGGGCAGAGATGAAAAATCAAACATCTCTCTAACTGTAAGTTACTTTCAGTTTATCCTATTTTTTTTCCCTATATTTCGCTTTTTGTTAGTGGTTCTCAAAATTTTGACATAGGCGTACCCCTTCAATGATTTTCGTAACGCTGAGTACCCTTTGTCCCTTCCCCCCCCCCCAAAAAAAAAGGATTTATTTAATAACAATACTATTTATTTTAATTTCTAAAAAATCAGCCTATTAATGAGGGGGCATCACTCACCCTCTTCAAACACTGCTTTCTGCTAACATCATAGTTTCCATGGCAATGTTTTTCTTTCTTTTTGTTTGAATATTCTGTGTCATTCCGTCTTCTAGACATCAATGTCCTGTCTTAAACATAAGTATCCTCCATAGCTGTCTCGTCCTTACATTGCTCACGTTTAGATCTTTGAATGGAAGCTAGTGATTCAAAATGATCAACTGGGCCATCATAATCTCTTTGCATAACACATTTAAGAACTCGACTGTCTGTCTGTTTAGTCAAAGGTTTGTACACGTTATTTCTGCCACATCCAATTTCGGATCAAGTTGAAATTTTATACAATTATTTCTTTTACCCTTTTTTTTTTCCTAAATAGTTTTCAAAAGTGATGACGTTACAATTCACTCAGATCTCTCTTCCACTCCCATTGTTCCAACTGGTCCTTAAACGTGATAGGATCATAGCGTATTGTGAAATCTAAACGCATGAAACAGCGTCAACAAAAACAATTGCGTATTTCTAATGGCACAGATTTAGTGTTGTTGCTGTAGATGTATTGCAAGTTGAATGACATGACTGTCCAAACTAATGGATACAATTACACTTCATATACTCTTTCTTTTTTTTTGTTTAAAGTATTTAAAAATGTTTTCTTGTTTGAAGTCTGGCAACTTAAAGTTAAACTAAAAATCTGGCAACGAGCAGACGTTTTCTGACGACTAAGTGAGGAATTCTCAAACTTTCATTCTTTGTCTAAGAATTAGCGCCCTGACCCCGAGACAGGGGAGATTACTTCTAGATTAACCCTTTCGTCCGAGGCGATGGTTTTGGTGGGAAAGATTGAATGGGGAAGCTAAAAAGACAACAAAAAACAAAACAAAATAAAAACGTAAAAACTCATCGATACCAAGTCTTAAAAACTGATCGATACCAAGTCTTAAAAACTGATAGATACCAAGTCTTAAAAACTCATCGATACAAAGTCTTAAAAACTCATCGATACAAAGTCTTAAAAACTCATCGATACCAAGTCTTAAAAACTGATCGATACCAAGTCTTAAAAACTGATCGATACCAAGTCTTAAAAACTGATCGATACCAAGTCTTAAAAACTGATAGCTTGATATGAAGAATAGAATTTTAATATATTAAATTTGATTAAATCTAAGCATTAATCGGAAATATCTTAACACATGAAATCAACGGCCTTCTTTGTTTACAAAACTTATTTCAAATCACAGTCTGTCTGGTACCAATTGTGAACTGGTTATTTCTTCCATTTCCAGTTCTCGGATCAAGTTTAAAACTTGCACATTTATCCATTGTTCCTAACAAGTGAAGTAAAGTTCCTCTTTCAGACCTAGCGATCTATGGGGTAGATGTGTTAGGGTCATCTGTTTCTTTGGCCAACGGTTATCGAGCAGGGTGTCATGTGGCCAGCACAACGGCTAACTGCCTTTACTTTCACAAACTTAAGTCAGGTAACCATTAGAGCTGGGCGCCCTAAAAATCCCGGATTTCAAAATCCCAGTTTTCAACTAGATTCAAACCCAGGAGCCCAATTTCGGAAGCCAAGGTCTAAACCACTCAGCCACCGCGTCCCGTTCCTAACAAGACATGAATAAAAAAAATTAACCAATTAATTAAATAGTGGTAATTAATTAATTTTGTTTGAAATCGGAAAAAGGTAAATAAATCTTACAGTAATGAGATATATGACAGTAAATATCTAGCTCTTCCCCTTAGATAAGGATCTTTTAAGTTCTTTTTTTGTTGTTGCTTTTTTTACAGGTGGTTTTTATAGACTGATATTTTTTCAAAAGCACTTTGGGAAAAAAAAGCGCAACATTATAATGACTTGAAACTGGAGTTCTTGTTCTCTGTCACAGCAGTGAGATTTGTTCAAAGAGATGCGATTGTATTCCCCAAATTAATGTCCATTGAACAATTTCTACTGATGCGGCAGGTCTGCATCAATTACTCTCTAGAAGGAATTAAAAAACAACAACTTAGAACCTCTAAAAATGTCTGCGAGGTCAGTGTCACCCTCCCAAGAAATAATTTTAGTCCGATTTCATAGTCTCTTAAACTCAAAGTGGCTAAAATTAAATCTTATGCATATTTATACGGTCTCCAGTTCTTTCATTACCATTTGCATTTGTTATATACGAGTTTGTTGTTGTCAGTACCATTACTAATAAAATCAAAGTTTTGTGTCCATAGACACACGTGACAACCAATCTCAGCCTACAGACTCTTGAACTCTTTCTTGCTGGAACCTTGCCAAAATGACATTCTCATTGCCTTTTTTTTTTCTATTTTTTGTCTGTTCACCTGATTTGTCATGTAGATATTTCACAAGTTAATCTTGCGTCACTCTCTTTTATTTCTAAGCTACCTACATGTAATGATCCGGATTTCAATGACAATTTAAAGCCAAATTACTTTTTGGAGATACACATTTGATGTGTCGTCTTTCGGTTTATGGTCATTCGCTAACTGGTCATTCTCTGTTTGGTCATTCTCTGTTAGTTCATCTTTTTACATTCGTCTCTGAATGTTCGCTTTAGTTTGTTTGTGCTAGTTGGTCTGTCAGTTCGTCTGTTAGTTTTGCTCAGCTAGTTCGTCTATTAGTTCGCCATTGCTAGTGCCCTTCTGTTAGTTTGCCTCAGTTTGCCCCTGCTAGTCTGTTTATTAGTTCGCCTCTGTTAGCTCGTCTATTAGTTTCCCTCTGTAAGTTGGTATATTCTAGTCCGTCTGTTAGTTCTTCTGCTAAATTGCATATGTTAGTACACATATGTTCGTCCCTGTTATTTTGTCTGTTAGTTCTTCTCTATTAGTTTATAGTTGTTAGTTCGTCTCTTTTTAGTTTGCCTTAGTTAGTTCACCTCTGTTAGTTCGTATGTTAAATACCCTCAATTAGTTCATCTGTTAGTTCGCCTCTGTTAGTTCATCTGTTAAATCTTTTTTGTTTCTTTGCCTGTTAGTTCACATCTGTTTACGTGCCGTGAAGGAGTTACTCAAAACTCACTTCTAGCCTTTAAGTTCAGGCTTGAACAAACTCTTTTTCCCAGGAATAGTGGGATCTAAAGTTGGCATTTATTTGGCAATACTAATTTCATAGAAAAAATTGGCGTTTATTAGGCAAACTCATTTTAAATAAAAAAGATTGGTGTTTATTTGGCAAAACTAATTGAATAAAAGGGCGACACAAAAACAATACAATTTTATAAAATCATTTTATTATTTTGTATCTGCTGATATTAGACATAGATTTAGACTCTAGAGATTCACATGCTAGTCAAGGTGTATTTGTTTTTACGACTTAACATTTTTAAAACTGTTGTTTAAGTTAAAAAATCAAAACCAAAGAAAGTGCTTTACCATTTCCTAAACGTTTTCATTCCGCGTATGTCAATGAGAGTTGGAGATAATATCCAGTCTAGGAAAGATGGAGTTAATGGCTTATCTAGGAGAGATGGAGTTAATGGCTTGTCTAGGAGAGATGGAGTTAATAGCTTGTCTAGGAGAGATGGAGATAATGGCCATTCTAGGAGAGATGGAGTTAATGGCCAGTCTAGGACAGATGGAGTTAATGGCCAGTCTAGGAGAGATGGAGTTAATGGCCAGTCTAGGAGAGATGGACTTAAACGCCAGTCTAGGAGAGATGGAGTTAAAGGCCAGTCTAAGAGAGATGGAGTTAATGGCCAGTCTAGGAGAGATGGAGTTAAAGGCCAGTCTAGGACAGATGGAGTTAATGGCCAGTCTAGGAGAGATGGAGTTAATGGCCAGTCTAGGAGAGATGGACTTAAACGCCAGTCTAGGAGAGATGGAGTTAAAGGCCAGTCTAAGAGAGATGGAGTTAATGGCCAGTCTAGGAGAGATGGAGTTAAAGGCCAGTCTAGGACAGATGGAGTTAATGGCCAGTCTAGGAGAGATGGAGTTAATGGCCAGTCTAGGAGAGATGGACTTAAACGCCAGTCTAGGAGAGATGGAGTTAAAGGCCAGTCTAAGAGAGATGGAGTTAATGGCCAGTCTAGGAGAGATGGAGTTAATGGCCAGTCTAGGAGAGATGGACTTAAAGGCCAGTCTAGGAGAGATGGAGTTAAAGGTCAGTCTAGGAGGGATGGAGTTAAAGGTCAGTCTAGGAGGGATGGAGTTAAAGGCCAATCTAGGACAGATGGAGTTAAAGGTCAATCTAGGACAGATGGAGTTAAAGGCCAGTCTAGGACAGAGGGAGTTAATGGCCAATCTAGGAGAGATGGAGTTAATGGCCAGTCTAGGACAGATGGAGTTAATGGCCAGTCTAGAAGAAATGGAGTTAATGGCCAGTCTAGGAAAGATGGAGTTAATGGCTTATCTAGGAGAGATGGAGTTAATGGCTTGTCTAGAAGAGATGGAGTTAATAGCTTGTCTAGGAGAGATGGAGATAATGGCCAGTCTAGGAGAGATGGAGTTAATGGCCAGTCTAGGACAGATGGAGTTAATGGCCAGTCTAGGAGAGATGGAGTTAATGGCCAGTCTAGGAGAGATGGACTTAAACGCCAGTCTAGGAAAGATGGAGTTAAAGGCCAGTTTAAGAGAGATGGAGTTAATGGCCAGTCTAGGAGAGATGGAGTTAAAGGCCAGTCTAGGACAGATGGAGTTAATGGCCAGTCTAGGAGAGATAGAGTTAATGGCCAGTCTAGGAGAGATGGACTTAAACGCCAGTCTAGGAGAGATGGAGTTAAAGGCCAGTCTAAGAGAGATGGAGTTAATGGCCAGTCTAGGAGAGATGGAGTTAATGGCCAGTCTAGGAGAGATGGACTTAAAGGCCAGTCTAGGAGAGATGGAGTTAAAGGTCAGTCTAGGAGAGATGGAGTTAAAGACCAATCTAGGACAGATGGAGTTAAAGGCCAATCTAGGACAGATGGAGTTAAAGGCCAGTCTAGGACAGATGGAGTTAAAGGTCAGTCTAGGAGAGATGGAATTAAAGGTCAGTCTAGGAGAGATGGAGTTAAAGGCCAATCTAGTACTGATGGAGTTAAAGGTCAATCTAGGACAGATGGAGTTAAAGGCAAATCTAGGACAGATGGAGTTAATGGCCAGTCTAGGAGAGATGGAGTTAATGGCCAGTCTAGGAGATATGGAGTTAATGGCCAGTCTAGGAGAGATGGAGATAATGTTCAGTCTAGAAGAGATGGAGTTAATGGCTTGTCTAGGAGAGATGGAGTTAATGGCCAGTCTAGGAGAGATGGAGTTAATGGCCAGTCTATGACAGATGGAGTTAAAGGCCAGTCTAGAAGAGATGGAGTTAAAGGCCAGTCTAGGAGAGATGGAGTTAAAGGCCAATCTAGGACGGATGGAGTTAAAGGCCAATCTAGGACAGATTGAGTTAAAGGCCAATCTAGGACAGATGGAGTTAAAGGCCAGTCTAGGACAGATGGAGTTAATGGCCAGTATAGGAGAGATGGTGTTAATGGCCAGTCTAGGAGAGATGGAGTTAAAGGCCAGTCTAGGACAGAGGGAGTTAATGGCCAGTCTAGGAGAGATGGAGTTAAAGGCCAGTCTAGGAAAAATGGTGTTAATGGCCAGTCTAGAAGAGATGGTGTTAATGGCCAGTCTAGGAGAGATGGAGTTAATGGCCAGTCTAGGAGAGATGGAGTTAATGGCCAGTCTAGGAGAGTTAAAGTTATTGGCTTGTCTAGTAGCGATGGAGTTATGGGCCAGTCTAGGAGCGATGGAGTTAATGGCCAGTCTAGGAGAGATGGAGTTAATGGTTAGTCTAGGAGAGATGGAGTTAATGGTCAGTCTAGGAGAGATGGAGTTAATGGCCAGTCTAGGAGAGATGGAGTTAATGGTCAGTCTAGGAGAGATGGAGTTAATGGTCAGTCTAGGAGCGATGGAGTTAATTTTCAGTTTAGGAGCGATGGAGTTAATGGCCAGTCTGGGAGAGATGGAGTTATGGTCAATCTAGGAGAGATGGAGTTAATGGCCAGTCTAGGAGAAATGGTGTTAATGGCCAGTCTAGGAGAAATGGTGTTAATGGCCAGTCTAGGACAGATGGAGTTAATTGCCAGTCTAGGAGAGATGGAGTTAATGGCCAGTCTAGGAGAGATGGTGTTAATCGCCAGTCTAGGAGAGATCGTGTTAATGGCCAGTCTAGGAGAGATGGTGTTAAGTGCCAGTCTAGGAGAGATGGTGTTAATGGCCAGTCTAGGAGAGATGGAGTTAATGGTCAGTCTAGGAGAGATGGAGTTAATGGTCAGTCTAGGAGAGATGTTGTTAATGGCCAGTCTAGGAGAGATGGAGTTAATGGTCAGTCTAGGAGAGATGGTGTTAATGGTCTGTTGTAATATCTGAGTCTTGATGTGAACAAATCTTTTTATTACATAGAGCTTGCTTTCACCCGATCAGTTAACTTTAAAAAAAAAAATATTTGGCCGCATACATCCGCAATAGTAAAATATTAATGTCTTCTACATGACTAGAACTTATGACATTCAACTTGGCATTCAAGTAATTTGCTACTTATAAACACTGTCTTGCAATACGAAATGTAGATACTATAAGTAGGTACATTATTTCAGCATTCTCTATGTTTCGTCTAGTTTAAAACTCAATCATCAATGTAAGTTTCCTTTTGACTATACGAAAGCATAGTGTGACATATATTTATATAGACATTACGCTACGTTAAGCCTTTAAAGCCTCCCTAACAGTTTTTTAAAAATAGAAATGATCCCGAAAGAGTGAAATATAATCCTAGCCTCATTTAATTTGATCGCTTCCCACTTTTCCCTTGGGGCAGACTTGAGTGAATAGTATAGCCGTGTATTTGTCAATGTTGATGTGATGTTGTGTATGGATGTATCCAAGCCAAAACTAGGGGCTAGGGGAAATTAAGAAAAGTTAAAAGGGGGGAGGGTTTCGTTCAAAATAATGAACATTTTCCAACGTGGCGAAGCAGAAAAGACCCCATTCACGGAAGAAGTGCTTATTTAAGAGGTGAGCACTACACTGTGGAGGGTGGGGTGTTCCTCTGTCTGTATGTGTGTCTCCCACCTATCTATCTATCTATCTATCTATCTTTCTATCTATCTATCTATCTATCTATCTATCTATCTATCTATCTGTCTGTCTGTCTGTCTGTCTGTCTATCTATCTATCTGTCTGTCTGTCTGTCTGTCTGTCTGTCTTGTCTGTCTGTCTGTCTGTCTGTCTATCTATCTAGCTAGCTAGCTAGCTAGTTTATCTGTCTCAATAGATTAGAAACGTTAGAAATAGTCCCATTAATGGTTCCTCCTCATATTTTGTTCTGACTTTAGTATACAGAAGATTTCTTGATGCCACACTTTGTAAGCGTTCATTTTGAATGTGTATGCATCATTAATATAGTACAAGCTTTGTAAATAAACAAGTCGTATTCGGTTCTTTTAGCGCGTCTCTGTGTCTGTGGGATATTTTATGGTGGCGGAAACACATTTCCGTAATCATCTTTTTTACATTTTCTTTTAAAAATTATTTCGCTTTCCTTGAGAGACTGTACAAGAAAGTATTGAAAGAGAAGGGTACAAGAAGGAGGTACTATTTATCCAGGCGTGTTATCAGTTGAAGTCACGACAGTTAGAAACTGTGGACATATCATTACAACATTTCCTTCAAGCTAATAACTCTTCAAGGTGTGGGTAGGTGGGAGTAGGGATATAATAAGACACAAAACGGAAGTAGTATCCGGGTAAAGGGTAAGGGTCAGCACCGTCAGGCTGTAATGTTTCGTTTGGGAAAGGCGATGTAGTTTCCCTATGCTAAAAACATGCGAACATGTGGCCAACCATCCCCCATTTAGATATATTCAATGGATTTGTTTGTGCTAATAAATGCAAATAGTGAATCTCTTTTTATTTTTGTTTCCACATTCACCGTTGCTTGGTACGTTTGTATGTAGCTTATGTATTTGTAAGTATGTATGCATTATGTAAGTATGTATATATTATGTAAGTATGTATGTATTATGTAAGTATGTATGTATTATGTTATGTAAGTATGTATTATGTAGTGCATGCATTATGTAAGTATGTATGTATTATGTAAGTATATATTTATTATGTAAGTATGTATGTATTATGTAAGTATGTATGTATAATGTTATATAAGTATGTATTATGTAGTGCATGCATTTTGTAACTATGTATGTATTATGCTATGTAAGTATGTACTATGTAAGTATTATGTAAGTATGTAGTATTATGTAGTGCATTTATTATGTAAGTATGTATGTATTATGTAAGTATGTTGTTGTTGGCCTCCTTCAGTCTTAGAACGACTATGGTTCATCTCGCACACTTTTTCTTGTGGCTGTAGAGACCTTTTTTGGAGAGACACTCCTGTCTACAAATATCGCAGGGCAGGGCGGGGATCGACTGAAACGGAACTCTTTCATGCACACGGTGCGGGAATTGTCCAAGGAGGTCGATTTACCCCAGAACAGAGCAGCTCTCGCTCTGCATAGGGCCTCTTCTCCGGCGAATGCTCCTGGAATCCCGGAGGTGAGGAAATCGCTAAAGTCAACAAGAAATGCACAAAAACTGTCCTTAAAAACACAGCCAGGAAAACTGTCGCCCAGTACCCAGCCGACTTCATGAAAGTGTTCACAGATGGTTCCACGAGAGAGAACCTTGGACAAAAAACTTCTGGGTTTGGTGTGGTGGTTCGATTCCCTGGCTCGGCCGAAAATGATGAGATTCTAGGTTCGTGTTCTGGCAGGAGCAATTACGTAGCAGAAATGGTAGCAATTCAAAATGCAGTAGAGTCCATTGAAGAACGAGTTAACGAGAAAACAGCACAACCCAGTCCTATTGTGCTTTTTACAGACTCTCTGTCGAGCCTACAAGCCATTGAAAGCTCAGCCGACACGCTCCCGGAACCACTGGCAAAACACTGGCGTGCTTGGGACGCCTCCAAGAAAAACACGACAGTCGGACGACATTTCAGTACGTACCTGGACACGTGGGTGTGGAAGGTAATAAGAAGGCTGACTTATTAGCCAAGCTCGGGACAAAACTGGACCCTGTGGACGAGCTACAGACTTTTGAGCAGGCGCGTGCGATTGTGGACGAATGGGCAAGAGATAAATGGTGTAAAAGCTGGCAAAACGGTACCACGGGAAGGGAAGTCTGGCAAAACTTAAAAGGGCCCTCAAAATCGGACGAATGGTGGCGGCTGAACAGGGAAGAACAGGTGACAATCGCTAGATACCGAACGGGACACTGTCCAATCGGTGCCTATTTTGGTAAATTTAAACCAAACTTCGATTCACGCTGCATGCGTCGAGACAGTAAACCACATCCTTTACGAGTGCGCAACACTACACCCCAAAAATGGCCATTTGAGTGAAATAAAAACTGGTTCGCATGAAGAGCTGGCTCTGTACGGTGACAGAGAAACTCTGAGAAGGACTGCCGCTTTCCTTGTCCGTGTTATCAGAGAATAGAGTTCTCAACACGGTGCCCTAGTGCGATGAGACTCACACGGTTAAGGTGGCTTTCGCTTCGGTGGTAGAGGAGCTGGCCATTTTTCGCATTGTACGTTTTTCTTCCAGAGCTGAGGCCCATGTTCTTTCGCTGTCCATAGCTTTCTTGGTTGGTCACAGTCTCTCTCCATCTGGCGCGGTCTAGAGCTATGTCTTCCCAATGGTCAGTATTGATATAAGTATGTATTATTTTTTAAAACGGTAGGAACTTTTACAATAAACAGGCAATGGTGTTTTGTAAAAAGATAGTTTAGAAACAAGCCCTTTAATTGGTGTGTATCAAAGTGTAAGCCTGGTCGTGTGGTATGCGCTTTGGACTGTCGTCTCGAACATCCTGGGTTTGAACCATGCCCGCCGTCCTGAGGCATTTTTCTGCTAGGATTGAATTATTTTCATTTGTGAAGGAACATCTGATACACCAGTACATGTAAAATAAAAAAAAAAAGGTTACAAAGACAGTTTGTGTAGAAATTCAAACCCGAAGTGGTCCGCTCAAGCAGGTAAAAAAGGCAGGTTTTAATATTTTCAGAAGAAAAGGAGAAACTATGAACTACAAACTCTAAACAGCTACAACCCTATCAACGCCGTCGATACAAAAAGAAGAATGTTGCACCGACACTTTTGTATTGTTATTGTTATTGCTACCACAGGATACGGAGATGTATTAATGTCATTATCATTACATTGTTAATATTCATATGTATTCAATGAACTGATTTTTATGAAGATATGTTATTGAATGATTATCTAATTGATTGAATTGTTTTGTAAAGGGACACAATCTCTCTTTTCAAGCCTCAACAAAGAAACCTTTCTTTTTGCTTCCATGATACTTATGATGGGGGCGTTACATTTCAATTGTAGAATAGAATGCACTACTTATTGCATGTTCTCTTAAATTATAATCGACTTACATGCACATACTAAATAGATTTTTTCTCTTTAAAAAAACACTAAAAATTTTGTTAAAAATGTAAGTAGTTTTGTGGCATATTTTTTTTTTTACAAAAAATCTAAAACCGTTTTCTTAAATTTATGCAAAATTTGCTGAATGTGTATGTCGGGACTGTGTATTTCACGTGTTGTTTTTTGTTTTAATATAAATAGTGAATAATTGTAGAAACAGTTTTACTTTATGAATAAAATACTTGAGTTGTTGATTTTAAAAGTTAAATTTTTCGCTTTTAACAAAGAAAAAAGTAGCAGTTGCATCAGAACTTTGACATCTAAAATATTATGATATCAGATTTTCACTATTTTTTGTATAGTTTATAAGATCTAAACGCGAGGGACCACACAAAACTTATAGCGATTATTTCCCTTTCGGTGGACGTTAAACAAATACTATTTAGGCCTACTTTAGTGTACATGCAGTTCAGAAATTAAGAAATTTAAATGTATGTTTTCCAAGTTTGAAAAAAGCAATTTTGTTGCGTATACCAGAGAGTCTGTAAACTAGCAATATTTTGTGTGAATGATGTATGGAAACCAGCCATTTTGTGTATACGAGGTCTGTAAACAAGCAATTTTGTGTATATGAAATCTGGAAACAAGTAATTTGGTGTATATGATGTCTGGAAACCAGCAATTTTGTATATATATGAGGTCTGGAAACAAGCTAATTGTGTATCTTAGTTTTTGCATCAGTGTCTGGAAATAATAACATCACAGACATGAATCATATAATACAGTGATGCACAAAATACGCACCGCGGGCCACATCCGGCCCGCGACGTGGTTCTATCCGGCCCACCGAAACGTATATGTATACAATCCATTTCCAAAAAAACAAAGTTTAAAGAATATCTTTCCCTACGTTAGGGTAAATAGATTGGTACCGATAGTAAGCCAATCTATTTTTTTTTTATAAAGAAAGAATGGCTCCCTTTAAACATAACATTAAACAGCTTTAGAAAATCAAACAAAATAAATAAAAACAACAGTTTTGAAATCAGAAAAGTAGTAGCTATTTTGAGAATACATGGGATCGCTAGTGGCGAAACACTGACAAAAAGTTTCAACCATCACAGAGAATCTTTTTCCTTTGGAGAAATTAGTGGGAGTGACTACTGATGATGCCACAATTATGGTTGACAGCAATAGTTTTAGAAGTCAAATGGAACCGAGCCTCTGTGGTCTCGTTGAATTATTCACCAACAAAATCTATAGACCATGTCATGATGATCGTGTTCAGATTGAACAATATTCGTCGTTTCTTAAATCCATCTGCTGCCAATGTGCCAAATGCCCAGGCAGAGCTACAACTGAAACTGATAGACTTACAAACTAAACATCCTTGCTTGATCAATTTCAATGACAAGGAATTATTAGTGGGACAAACTTGTTCAGTGATCAATCGTGCTATGTAATCGTATCGTCTCTAAGACAAACATCTAGAATTCTAGATTCAGTTCTTCGACTTGGCGTCTCAACTATGCAGCCAGATATTTAAAAGTAGTTTAGGATAAACTTCTCATGAATTAATGTAAATACTAGATTCACGGGTTTAAAAAAAAATTGGTTTATTGTAGAATTCCCTTTTTTCCATTTTTCTTCATGTGGCCCGCAACTCGAGTTTTGGATATTAAAATGGCCCGCCGTCAGGGTGCGGTTGAGCATCACTGATATAATAGAAACACAAGAAGACACAAGTATATACTTGAGGACAGCCAATGCAACTTTTCTCCCCTCCTCTGAGGGTCATGTGACCTCATGATCCCTCCCCCCCCCCTCCAGGTTAGTGTAGAGTGTATATGCTGGACCAGTTAACACTATTGATGGCAAACCAAAAATCTAAATGATCTTTTGAAAAGGAAAGCAGGTGTCAATGTGCCACTACCTGGCGTGTTGTTGAGTTTTAAGTTTAAAATAGATTGTTTACTGATACGAGCTCAACTTTATTTCACTGTAATAGTTTCATCATTCCATTAAGCAACATTTTGTCTTTTATAGCTGTCATTAATCATTCGTCCGAAGACTTCAATACCTGTCCTTGACCCTTTTCTTTTTCATTCATAAATCTACACTTAACAGACACACACACAAACCTACGACCTCATACACATACACAAACACATGACACACAGACTAAACATATGTTGTGCACTTCATGCACGCGCACAGGCCAGCATGGAGAGCATCTAAAAATGCCACAAAGAAAGACTACTGCATTTTTTTTATCTCTGTTAATCGCATTTTCTCCCTTTCTTTAACCTTTGTGAATTTTTGTTCTGTCTCTACTTGGTTCAGCGCGTTCAATACTAAATAGATCACGCAAGCCACAAGATTAACCTCAGCTTTGACGGCTAAAGACAAAAAACAAAATTCGATTTTCTATTTTGGTCTTAGCACTAAAGGAAGGGGGGAGGGAAGTCCAAAGCCAGCAGCTCAAGCAGCTCCAAAAGCGTTGCACTTTTTATTTGTAGACTCAGCTCAAGAATTTCAAGAACACTGTAAAGATATTTTGAAACAATGTTCAGTAGCCAACTAAACTTAACAGGGATTTATATTCTCAAAAATGTTTATTTTGCTTTTTTAATACATCATAAAAAAAAGTGCAGCCAAGACATTTGACATTATAAATTCTAGACATTTAAGCTAGCCCTTAAACAGAGGTTTTGTTCATATATCTATAAATTGTATACGGTTAACGACGATGGTGTCTGATAGACCAAACTGCTGGCAGGCCTAATATATCTTAACTAATAAAACTTTCAATAACGTGATTATCTTCCTTGTGACCAATACTAAATAGAACTTTATTGAAAATAGAGACAAAATCAACGTGTTGATAAATAAATATAGTAGACCATAGTAATCATATTTTTAACAAAATCTCACTCACTACAATCACACAATATGTCCACGATCTAGACTCGTCCTATTAAAGATGACCAAATGACGACAGTGCCACCTATGCTGCATCATTCACAACCAATCGCTAACCTCTTCTCACCATTACCATAGAAACACACAAACAAACAAATGGCTAGATCTTTGTTTTCGTGTTCCCCAGGTAACATCTTCCAATAGACAAGAGAAGGTTTGAACTTTTGGAAACTTAGGTACCGCACCTCGCTTCACTTTTGTGTTAAATTGATATGATCATGATTATACAGGGACACTCTATCACGTGACTGTTATTTATTAACGCACCCCCACGCCTATTAGTTCTTATTGGTAAAGTCTACAATAAATCTACGCCACTAGTCACTTGTATGAATGGGTCTTCTGTCGTTTGCAACAATATTGCATACAAAAGGGTGGATACGTTAGACTAGTTTTAGAACTACTCTTTAAAACTTTGTAAATTAAAAGAAAATCTTACAATTTGTATGTTTTATTTTCGATTGCCAATGTACCAAGATCCAATCCTCCTTATTTTTTTTACCGGAAGTAACTCCACCACCGACTGAAGTTTAAGTACAAATGTACAAGACATTTTTTCAACAAAGAATTCTTATAGCAGTTCTGTTAGGTTTTAGTATCATGTACAGAATCTTTAGGTTTTAGTATCATGTACAGAATCTAGCGCAAATTTTTGTTCACAGACCCATGGATCATTCAGGTGATAGTAAAACAGTTTGCTCTCTGAGAATCACATTGACCTAATAAACATTCACACGAGCACTGAGTCGTTCTCACACACACACACTTTAGAGTTACGTAACCGCAGTTTTTCTTTCCTTAAGTTACAAAGACTCATAGTTCTGAATGTTCACTGTTCTTTAAGAAAAAAAAAAGAAAGATGCCATTCATGACTATGAAAGTTCGCAAGTGCAATATCCTCGTTAGGGTTTGGTCTAGCCTAGTGAAACATGGATGTCTGTTAAACCTTAAGTAGTATTGGACAACGGAAACTGAAAACAAGGAATTTGTATCGGAACACACAGACACTTACTTTTTCTTTTCTCAGCATCAGTCTCACAGAGCCAGGAATTCGTTTAAATTTTGCGTTTCTGTATCTGCGTACATGTATTTCAGTGTCAATAAACTAATCTCCAGCTACATGCTCGAGTGTAGCGACATAGTTCGGTCGTGTTCTCCTTTATCTTCTGTTTCCTCGTCTTGAGCAGCTCATTGGGTCACCAAGGGTGACACTTTTATTAGCTCACGCCATGTTTATCAGCACTGCTGTTCTCAATGCCTGGGGCTGATAAGAAGTGCCCAGGATGTCATTCATTCTCTCTGCTGCCCTGGCAATGTGCCCTAGAGATGTCTTGAAAGCAAATACTAGCCAGGAAGTGTCTTATGTCTTTTCTAAAATACAAAAAAATGTAAAGAAGGTGTCTTCTATAACATAAAGGAAGTGTCTTCTGTAACATAAGATATATTCTGTTTCATACATAATAGTCCTTTCTGTAACTCAAAAAATATCCACTTTGTATAGGTTATACTGATATAATGAGTGATAAACATGGTGCATGATATATGATTTATACTTGAAGAATAATATTAGTAACATAAAGATAGATCAAAAAATGCAAAAGCTGTTCTTACCCAGGACAATGAACTTGACATCTTTTATTTATAACAATTGATCGTGAAATCTGATCTCTAAAACCTGGACGCGGTAATAATTCGAATAATTTTTTTTAAAAGCTTCTTATGACATGTGTATGTAATATAGAATTGGAGAATTTTTTTTTACATTTTATTTTATTATATGTTTTTTACTAGCGTATTGAGGCGTCCAATTCTTTTTCATAGTCACATTTTTGCACTTCTTTAATAGAACAATTAGACAATCATTAATTTTGGATAAATATAAAGTTGTTATTTTTATCATTATTTTGTGTTTCTTTAATTTTTATTAGTCTGGATTAATTAATACCGTAGATATTTCCCTTGGCAGAAGTTTTTAAAATGGTTGGTGCTGCTCTCCCTGTTAACAGACCTCTTCACTTTGTGCTAGGACAACTTTACTCTCCTGCCTGAGCCTCGCGTCGCCACTGTCATAACCCTGTACAAATATGCGACAAATCAGACTGCTCCAAATACCTTGGCGCAACCTTAATGTCAGTAGCGGACCAAAATCCTTGACAGGATACTCCTTGACAGATTGACCTACTCTATAATTTGATTTATATAATACAAATTACGTAGAACATACCATCGATCAATAGTACCTTACAAACATATTACATACAGGTGATATAGATTATTTAGAAATCTTTCGACAATAAAACAAACAAAACAGCTAAACAAACAAAGCAACAACAAACAAAAAAGCATCATAACAGACAAAGAACAAACAAACAAACAAAGCAACAACAAACAAACAAACAAAGCAATAACAACAACAAAAACAAAGGAAAAACAAAAAAAAGGAACAACAAACAAAGCAACAACAACACACAAACAAAGCAACAACACACAAACAAAGCAACAACAACACACAAACAAAACAACAACACACAAACAAAGCAACAACAACACACAAACAACGCAACAACACACAAACAAAGCAACAAAAACACACAAACAAAACAACAACACACAAACAAAGCAACAACAACACACAAACAAAGCAACAACACACAAACAAAGCAACAACAACACACAAACAAAGCAACAACAACACACAAACAAAGCAACAACAACACACAAACAAAACAACAACACACAAACAAAGCAACAACAACACACAAACAAAGCAACAACATCACACAAACAAAACAACAACACACAAACAAAGCAACAACAACACACAAACAAAACAACAACACACAAACAAAGCAACAACAACACACAAACAAAGCAACAACAACACACAAACAAAGCAACAACAACACACAAACAAAGCAACAACACACAAACAAAGCAACAACAACACACAAACAAAGCAACAACAACACACAAACAAAGCAACAACAACACACAAATAAAACAACAACAACACACAAACAAAGCAACAACAACACACAAACAAAGCAACAGCACACAAACAAAGCAACAACAACACACAAACAAAGCAACAACAACACGCAAACAAAGCAACAACACACAAACAAAACAAAAACACACAAAGCAACAACAACACACAAACAAAGCAACAACAACACACAAACAAAGCAACAACACACAAACAAAGCAACAACAACACAAACAAAGCAACAACAACACACAAACAAAACAACAACACACAAACAAAGCAACAACAACACACAAACAAAACAACAACACACAAACAAAGCAACAACAACACACAAACAAAACAACAACACACAAACAAAGAAACAACAACACACAAACAAAGCAACAACAACACACAAACATATAACTAAAAATGAAAGCACGTGTAAGAAAGAACCCAGGCATATAGACCTACAGTTGGAGGTTGATTTGTTGAATGGGTCACGTGGTTTTAACCCAGGCATATAGACCTATAGTTGGAGGTTGATTTGTTGCATGGGTCACGTGGTTCTAACCCAGTCTCAGCAAACAACAAGCACATTTAAGAACGCCACCACAAACTTTGTTCAAATACTGACATCATATCCCCCCCCCAGCCGCCCGTCTAGCACCCCCACCACCCATCTCACTTGCACCCTGCGCCTCGAACTTCTATCCCTAACATTTCTCTCTGTTCTATTTCACTTACTTTTTTTTTATTTTCATTCCGTTGCCTTTCAAACTTCAAGTTTTTAACACGTGCATTGAGAGTACACGCCTCCCTCCCTCTCTCTCCCCTCTCTCGCCCACGAGCATCACAAAAAATCTTTCAGGCTGGATTGTTGATCACAGGGTGCAGCCCTACAGGTAGCGAAGGGGAAGGGGGCCGTATGAAAGGGGCGAATTCGAGGGAGCGGAAGAGTGAGACTCCAACAGTTAGACTAGCGCTCGTGCAAGCTGCCCTTTTTGATGAACTAGAATGAGTGTGTGTTGAGAGCAATGTCCCATTGACGCGGAGTATCATCACACGAATTCGATTGCAGGCCATCCTGTGACATCACTTTGAAAACAAAACTCGACTACCACTAAGGAATATATTACTTTCGCTTCAGTGACCTATTTTATTGTGTTTTTTTCATTTTCGGATTCGGATTGTTGCATTTATTTCATAGTAATCGATAACACCTTTTATGAGATACTCGGATGACAAAAACATAGATCTAGGTTTTGGTGTTTTTGTAAATAGGAATTAATGTGATCAAGTTTTTCTTAGTAAAGATTTCTACTTGTCTGGAGGCTGTTTGATGATTTTAAATAGATTGTTGTTTCATGTGAACCCTCTGGCGCAGGGGTTCTCAAGCCATGGCTCGTGTTCAGGCTTCCGCGCGGTGTTGATGCTTGTAGGTATATCTAGTGTAGATCTACGTCTGACTGGAAGTAACACTGAACTCGAGCTACTTCAGTAACACCGGCGAAAGGCCGAAACAATCAAAATAGGTAGTCGACGCTGATGTTGTTTTACAAATACATTTAATAACTAAGAAGGGAATCGTCCGATGTCAACTATGTCCGTAAATTCGTATATCTATTCTACTGCTCTACACAAAGCGTCTTCTTTCTAGCGTCACTAAGAGCGTTCTTGTTTTTCAAAGATCTATCACGTGACTTGTCGCTAAGTAAAACTTTACCCTTATTCCCGAAACAAATAACTCATTCCTAATCATGTCATAACAACTCCTCCCCCTCACGCTAAAAAAAATTGCCAGTCAATTTTTTATCTACTGTCTTAGTCTTACATTGTGCAAGGGCCAAAATGTAGGGAAACAAAAGACAACACAACTTGAGTCTTGATTTCGGTTTCAACTTCTTCATCATTGTCCCAAACTTAAGGTGGATTGAACACCTATTCCCTCAAATGTCATAAAGTGATACTGTCCAATGTGATGTGCCATAGGTGACCGCCGACATAGTCCGTATATCTATACTTTATCACATCACATTCCAGAGGTTACACCACTTTCCCTCACACGTCAGGACAGACATTTTACCTAATATGACAAATTGACATTTATCAATACTCGTTCTCCCACTATGTACCTAACGTTCGTTCGGGCATTTACAAGTGTATTTTATTTCCTCTCTCCACTTACTTGTCCCCACACGACCTAACTCTTTACTGATGTATGATCATGATCAACAACAAGGAATAACTTATAAAACTTACTTTCCCTTGATATCAATACCTCGTCGCCTTATAAATGCCCTATCTATTCATACCTTCATACATACAATTCATACATATTAATATTCATACATAATACATAACTAACATGAGTCAATCTAATACTAACTAATACTGCAACAACCTAATACCCATCTGATTATGACTGCTAGCCAAATCAATTAATTAAGAATAAACGATTTAAATAAAATCCAACTTATTTACACACTACGGTTGTATAGTGTTATGTTTCACAGGCTATCTAAACGACCCATACATTTGTTCTCTCCAACTGGAGTTAACATCTCTTCTTCTTCCTCTGTATGACGTGCGCTTACCGCTACCACAGTCATCTCTTCTATCATCACTATCGGATACAGACCTGTGCCTCCTATCCGAACTCGCAACCTTCTGTTCAGACTGTTCTGCCCTACTCCAACAGTCTTTAGCGATGTGCCCATGTTTATGGCAGTTAAAACAAATTCTGTCCTTTCTAAGTTTGTTTCGCCTCATGTTGCCATACCTGTTTTTCCAACTTCTAACCTGTTTGTTAGTAGCGGCTCTGACACCTGCTACATTTCCAAGTAAAACATCTCTAGATAACCTCGGCATGGCTAACCCTTCACAATACCCTGTATACAATGGAGATCGAAGGAACACTTTGCATGCTTCGAACCTCCTAACTGCGCCGTCTGCCAATCTGACTGATTTGGTATAGCCTAAATAATCCTTAGATTTAACTAATCCCCCTTTAATCGCGAGTGTACTGCTAGCTGTGTCCCGAATCACATTTATCTGTTTATTATTTATCATGCCCGGATATAATTTAAACCTATCTTCCCCACAATCAACGTAGTTAATTTCTTCATCTGGTTCACTATCCCTACTATCACGATCCCTGTCTTGGATGCTCCTTACAAAATTAACCCTATCTGGTGACCGATTATCCCTCTCTTGTCTACGGTTTCCTTGATTACCTCTCCTATCACTAGTGCCACTATTATCCTGTGTATTCCCATTGCCAGCTCCATTCCCTCTATGTTTCCTACACTGGTATGCCATGTGTCCCTTTTCCTGACAGTTAAAACATGTAACCTCCCTAAGGTTTCTATCACCCGCTTTAGGTCTATCTATTCTCCTATCATAACTTTTCCTGCCATTGTTTTCATTTTCCCAGGATCTATCCTTTAAGCCATCATAACTATCCCGACCATTGTTCCCACGTTCCCTGGACCTATCATTTCTCCTACCATAGGTGTCCCTATCACTAACATCATTCCTTCTCAAATAATCCCTATCATTGCTATCATTTCCCTTTACATAATTTACCAGGTCAATAACTTTTTTGTGGTCTCTAACTGAAAGTGGGTTGTTTGGATAAGCATTCTTAAAGATCCTCATAATTTCTACCAAGTCTTCAATTACCTTAGGGTTTCTTTCCTTTAGAAAGGACTGTAGCTGGAGATCGCATTTATTGAGAAAATTATCAATCAGAATAAATTTCTTCAACCCTTCGTAGGTGTTCTCTACATTCTCGAAGCCGAGCCATTTAGTGAAGAAGTCCTTCTCTGAGTTGATAGTTGTTTGTGGATCAACTTGGCTGGATGGAGTGTTTTCGTAATACTTCTTTCGGAATGTTGCCGCGTTGTGCCCGTATGCGTTTAGCAGTTCCTCCTTTAGCACCTGATAGCTGTTTTGCATCGAGTGGTCGTGGTTTTGGAAAATCGTGAGGGCTTTCCCATGTACGAAGTCCAACAAGATTTCGGACCACTCCCTCTCTTGGACATTAAACTTTGCTAGTTTAATTTCAAAGCGTTTCAGATAGTCGCCGATGTCGTCCTTGTCTTCTGCAAAAGGTTGTATTTTCTTTTTCATCCATGCGGCGCTCCTATGGCTTTCTATGTTGGCGCTATTGTTGCTGTTCCCTTCGGTGGGCACACTTACACCAGCCTCTATCCTCATCTGTTCAACTTTAATTCTCACTTTTCTGTCCGCCTCTTCTTTCTTCTCCTTCTCTACACGTTCCGCCTCTCTAACCTTTTCCCTCTCCAACTTTTCTGCCTCTCTAACCTTTTCCCGCTCTATGCGATCTGCTTCTTCTTTTTCTTTTTCTCTGGCTCTTTCAGCTTCTCTGACTTGTTCCCGCTCTCTGCGGTCTGCCTCTTCCTATTTCTTTTCTCTGGCTCTTTCAGCTTCTCTGACTTGTTCCCGCTCTCTGCGGTCTGCCTCTTCCTATTCCTTTTCTCTGGCTCTTTCAGCTTCTCTGACTTGTTCCCGCTCTCTGCGGTCTGCCTCTTCTTGTTCCTTTTCTCTGGCCTTTTCCGCTTCTCTAACCTTCTCTCTCTCCAAGCGCTCTGCTTCCGCCGCCACCATCTGCTGCAGTTAGTTCTTTGCCTCGCAGTTCTAATTCTGTCTTGGCTTCATGAATTAGCTTTTTTCTAAATTCTTCTAGGTCGTACCCTGAAGTAGATGCCATATTCCTTATTTGTTACTTTATCCTACGTATTATCGAAATTATGGTATTTCTTATACCAACAAACAAAACCCTTGAAGTCTAGACTACCAACTTAGACTAATAACCACTTCTAGCCTTTCCCACGATACCCTTAGTATCCTTGGTAAAAGTGTGTAGGCTACACTCTGACCCGACTGAATACGATGTGCGACACACGCACACTCAACCGACTACGTGTTACTCAACACTAGTGGCCGGTAAATAGACCAACCTGTCTATTTACAAATACTAAAATTACAACTGGGCAATCAGGCTTCACCTCGATTGTTCCCCAGATCTAGTCTAGATTACGCTAGATCTTAGTTATTTACTTCTTACCTACTTTCACAGCCAGGAGTGTATATAACTTACAACTCGTACAAATAAACTATGAAAATAAACTTAAATACGACAAACACCAAACTATAGATCTAGTTCTAATGAATGAGACTTTCGTCTGACAGTAAGACTTAAGACGGGAGTATTGCAAACAATTAATACATGACGTTACTAAAAAATGCTTAACTATATGATTCACACTCACATACAGGACGCATTAACAGCTAAACGTATATATGGACCTCTTGCTAGATTACACCTAATTTTAAGGATATCCCCAATCCACCACGATTTAACCTGGTAGTGATAATCTAGCGAGTGGTCACTTCCCTGCAGACTCTAATTTATTCTAAGGAGAAAGTAGTTAAATAACACTTGACTTATCTGTCTAAGAAGCGGCGATAACTCCATAGTCAGTCTCGGGTCCACTCTTCCTACGCTAATGTCTGTCCCGGTGGCAAAGCTCCCTAGCGGTGAGACAAGAACAACGAACGTTTCGGCTCTCCAAGGTCCTTCGGTACTGGTCTGCAATGGCTCCGGTTCTTCGGTGGTACGGCGTCTGGTTCTGGTTCACGGTGATCTGTCGTCTGGCTCCGGTTCGTCGGTGGCGTAGAGTCTGGTTCCGGCTGCTGGTTCCGACGCAGGTACGGTGGTTCAAGGTGGTCGTCTGTCCAAAGTGAACCTGGAACGGTCCAACTATTGACACAGCGACAAAGTCAAAGTCCAGTGCTAAACTACCGGCTATCTGGCTATCTAACGTGTAGCACAGAATTCAGCCGAGCTGCAGATCAAATTAGCACTACTGTACTTAAGTGCCGTAGGCAGTAAGATGTCTCCTACGTCCAAAGTTCTTTGGCGTGACCCCAACGGTCGATCTTGGCCTTGCAGAGGTGACCTTCACGTTCCTTCTCACTATGCCGGGCAGGCGATATCTCTTCAGTACGGAATCGACAAGACGGTTTTCTTCCCTTCCACAAAACTGTAGCCTTCTCAATACAGGCTTCAATACGATGCCACAACGTATGGGCGTTTACAAATTACAACTGTAGATCTAGATCTATATTTCGTTACCTCCTAGTTCTACGAGTCCAGGATCTCACTGGCTTTCTTTCGCCGACGTGGCTGTATAATCAGGGTCTAGCTGCAGACTAGGCCGATGACGTTAACTTCTGCCTCCTCCTAACAGAGGGCTTCTATTCTTCTTGATGTTGCTGCCAGTAAGCTCCGAGTCGGGGGTCGCCACGTTGTTCAGGCTTCCGCGCGGTGTTGATGCTTGTAGGTATATCTAGTGTAGATCTATGTCTGACTGGAAGTAATGCGGAACTCGAGCTACTTCAGTTTACACCGGCGAGAGGCCGAAACAATCCAAATAGTTAGTCGACGCTGATGTTGTTTTACAAATATATTTAATAACTAAGAAGGGAATCGTCCGATGTCAACTATGTCCGTAAATCCGTATATCTATTCTACTGCTCTACACAAAGCGTCTTCTTTCTAGCGTCACTAAGAGCGTTCTTGTTTTTCAAAGATCTGTCACGTGACTTGTCGCTAAGTAAAACTTTCCCCTTATTCCCGAAACAAATAACTCATTCCTAATCATGTCATAACACTCGCGACCCCTTTGGGGGTCGATTGGCGATT